>AWYD02001750.1:0-13892 GCA_000504365.2 Pseudocercospora pini-densiflorae CBS 125139
ATGCCAATGAACGTTGCTGGTGAGTTCATCCAGCTCGAGCTGATGAATGAGATGCTAATGAGAATGATAGACTTGATCTAAGCGGAGAAACCACAACACCACACAAGCCTTCCAGTTCGCTGCCGAGACACGGTGGCCGGGCTGGCGAGGCACTCACCACCTACTGCACCAATCTGAGAGCCCACTCATCGCTGCTTCGCGCGGACGGCGCGCATTGACTGTACGCCAGATAGCGCTCAATGGCGAATGACTTGCATGATGATCATCAGGAGGGAGTTCGCGATGCTTTATGCACATCAAAACTGCTTTGCGTTTTTAGAGGGAATGGGAATGTCATGCTTACGTTGAAAATGCTGTTTTTGCTGAGGTTGAATTGCGACCTGGTACGTAGGCTGCGTACATGAATTGAACAGTAAAGAATATCACCTTCACGTTGTTTTGAGTAAGGTGGTCGTTCTTGCCATGTTTGCGTGATTTCCACATGTGAAAGCTTGGCAAAACGTCACTGTCTAACGGCTGCAGAACGGATCCCGCTTCACACGAACAGCTTCTTCGAAATTGGGCGAATCGAGGTCTTCGAGACTGGGAATCGACAGCACATCAACACAGAAGTCGTACACACCATTGCCACCATGGCACCTAAAGCGCCACCGCCATCAGATCCAACCGCCCTTCTGTGGGCACATCAGCTCAAGCGCGAACATGGCCTGCTGCTCGACCGCATGCAGAAGCTCGAAGCTGCTATTGACAGAGTCGAGAAGTCTGCGACGGCCGCAGCCGATAAGAACAAGCACGATGTTGACCAACTCTCCAAGCAGGTGCAGTCACTTGCTGACGACACGCGCCAAAATCAAGCTATCGAGAAGGTGCAGAAGGAAGTGATGGAGTCGCTTGAAGAGCTCCAGTCGCAGATCGAGGCCATCACGGAGAAAGTCGCCCAAATTGATCGTGATGTTGGAGAGGTGACTGCCAATGGCAAGAAGGCTTCCGAGAGGGAAGTCGCGCTGCTCAAACGGGTCAAGGAAGTTGAAGCATCTTTGAAAGGCTATCGCGATAACATGCGAACTCTAGGAAGGCGTCTTGATGAGGGCAGAGTCGAACAGATTGGCCAGAGGCTCGAAGACTTGGCGCAACAGGTCCAGAACGGAGGCGGCACGATGAAGAGGGTTCAGGACTCGCTCGCTGTGCTTGAAGAGGCTTCCAGAGTACTCAACATTAGCAACGAGAAGCTAAATGAGGAGCTGAGAGCTGTTCAGCAGAACATTAAGAATGCCGCAACGCTACCGGGCGTAGCTGCCGCTGCTGGGCCCGATCCTGCACCACCTCAAGACATTGATGAGCCGGAGGCTAGGCAAGCGACTGATAAGGCGGCGCGGGCCAGAGCTGGGAGGGTTCAGAAGAGAAACAACTCGTCTCAGACCAAGGCAAAGCATGCGGAAGCTCTTGAAACCGCACGTGCTGTCAGATCTCAAAAGGCAGCAGCTAGGAAAGCTGATCTTCCAGAGATCGAAAAGCCAGCTCCTCGAAAGACTGGCAAGAGCACCCAACGAAGAAGCTCATCGAGAGCCAAGAAAGAGCAGACGAAAGCAGCGCGCGCTTCTCGTGCAGCAAACAGGGAAGCAGCCAAAGCGCCGCTGTCTGCGACTGGTCTTCCGGAAGTCAAGCCCTATAAGTTGGTCAAACGCGCTGGTAAAAGCTGGAAGGAAGTTGAGGTACCATCAAGCGAGGAGGATGACAATGCAGCTTCCGAAGTCTCACAGGGGAAGGCAAAGAAGAATCACATCGTCCCAGACTCCATCGGCAGTCCAGTCCAGCCTCCACCCAGAACAATCCCAGCCCGCAAGGCCGCCATCCAACGTTCCATCGAGCAGGACCATCCCTTGGCCGGACCACCACTGCCTAAGCGCCGCACGATCATCCAAAATGACAACACTCAAGCTCGAGAAGTCTTTGGCACTGCCAACAAGGGAAAGAAACGCAAGGCTAATGTTCTCGCTGACGATTCCATCGACGTTGATGCACCAAGACAGACTCGGAAGCAGAAGATTGATGCTACTACTGCCGTTTCGATCAAGCAGGAGAAGAAGGGTACTCGTAGAGGTCTGACGAATATTTTCAGTTCACCGATTTCTTCGCCGCCAGCGATGGTTGACAAGGCCTTCAAGATCAAGCAGGAGGGTGAGCAGGTGAAGAAGGTAGGTCGGAAGAGGAGGACTATTCCTCAGGATGATGGCGGTATGATGATAAGAGACTTTAGCTTCAAGCCCGCGAACATCTGAAATGGAGTTCCTTAAAGCGACGAGGGTGCGATGTCGAACAAACGTGCACAAGCCTGATATGGACTGTGAAAGATCATTCTTGGTGGCATGATGATGGGACGATTCGGGTGCTGCTAGATTGGAAGGAAGTACCGACTGTCTCGCTGTTAGCTATACCAGCAAACCGAAAACTTGATTTCACGAAGAAGTTGCTCCCGTCTTTTCATATCCTCTGTCTAATTTATAGTCTCGCGCCAAGGTCGTTCGTG
Organism: Pseudocercospora pini-densiflorae CBS 125139; assembly: GCA_000504365.2. Classification (NCBI taxonomy): domain Eukaryota; kingdom Fungi; phylum Ascomycota; class Dothideomycetes; order Mycosphaerellales; family Mycosphaerellaceae; genus Pseudocercospora; species Pseudocercospora pini-densiflorae. Next base: position 2,528 of record AWYD02001750.1, read on the forward strand.
AGCTGCTTCGAATTCGAGCTCAAGAATCTCACCCGCACGAAGCACGTTTCACAACAACCCATGTCAAAGCACGCACCCTTCCAAGAAGTTCTAGAACGTCTGCTTCCCACCAAAACAGGCCAGGTCATGCAAACAATATCAGAAGTTTCAACATGCCTCTTTCCGGTCTTCCGGTCTAGATTTGAGGACATCCGTTAGCTTGTGATGTTGTCGACCAGTCACCATAACCCTGGGTGTGAGTTGTAGATGTGGTTGGTGAGATTTGCTTTTTGCACGTGAGTGACACTGCAGGTGGGTGTTGAACATAACGCGATGGGCGTATACACATTACAACTTAGACTTCTTCTCTACCCTGACGCCTTTGCAGCAGCAGTTTGTCCTTTCTCCATGTCTTGAACGAAGCGTTCCCAGATTTCAATATTGTTTTGGAAGAATTTGATGTTTGCATCTGCAAGTCCTCCCAGCGTATCCCTAAATTCGACAGCTTTGATTCTTTCGAAGTCTGCTACTTCTTTTACGACTTCTTCGTCGAATGCTTCGGTTGTCTTCTTTGCTGCTTCGACTTCGGTTGTGAGCCGCGAGATCTGGACTTCGAGTTTTCGCTGGCGTTCTCGTCTTGCTTGTTCGTGGTCTACACCTCGCACATCTTCAATCTTCTGTCGCAGGAAGCCTGAAGCGCCGATTGAGCCGTGCGAGGCGAGGGTGTCGCGTTCTTGGGCAGCTTTGTTTAGGTATTCTGTCAAGCCTTCAAAGTCTAGCTGTTTCTGCTCGCGCGTCTTGAGAAGTGCTTTGACAGCCGTGATGTATGCTTCCATATCTTTTAGCGAGCCAAGATAATCTTGGTCGGTAAAGTCTTTCAAGTCTTTCCAGCCTTCGCTGGTGGAGTGCACCGAGGTCGCGAACTTGGTGAGTTCGTCGTTGACGCCTGGCTCGAGAGCGGCAAGCTTCTGAAATTGAGTCGCGAGGTCGCCATAGTCGGCTTCTAGATCCCCCTCACGTTTTGCGACACGTGCGACAGTCTTGCTAACAGTGCCGAGATCATCGTCAAGCTTCGATGCGCGATCGTTGACATCCTGAAATCGCTTGTCTGTCTTATGTGGCTTTGTGAAGGCGTTCAGGAAGCTATCAGTCCAGCTCTCGAGCACTGAACCACTTCCGCTCTCACTTCCACTCATGCCCCTGTTCGGCCTGCTCTTCATGGTCGCATTCCAGTCGCTTGATTCCAAGAACAGCGCTAAAAGTGTCGCTCTTCGCAGTACAGGATGTAGCGTCAGGCGCTTCAAAAATCGGTTCAGGGAGTACGCTCTTCGATTGGTGAAATCTGGTCCAAAGCGGTCGCCTCGCACGTACGACATATTATGCTTGTCCGGGAGAGGCGGTACTGCGCATTGGGGATATTCTTTGCTGAGAGTCCGATATAGAAAGACAAAGTCCGTATAGCGTCGCCGCACTTGTATATGAGATTGCATAAAAGACTTGAAGTCGGTATCGGTAGTGACCAGGTAGGAAACATATGGATTCTGGGTGCCTTCGCCTTCCTTCTGAGGGCTGCTGACTTTGCACTCCAATCTGCCATGCGCACCTGGACCTGCCAGGTCTTGCGGGTCAGCATGCTCGCCAGCTTGCTGCCACTCTGGGCTGTTGTAGTCGTTGCTGCTGCCAGCCTCCATTGTGCTGGTACCTGGCAGTTCAGGCCAGTCGCGAGAGCTTCGGCGTTCTATCTGTTTGCTGTTTCGTCTGAGTCCTTGGGGAATCTTCGCGCTCAGGCCGTGAAAGATGCCTTCGTTGCTGCTTACTATGCCGTCGTACGAAGCCTCCGGGATGAGCTGGCTGCCTCCAATGATGTCAAAGTCGGAGTCGACGTCGGAAAGCTCGTCCTGGGCAGAAGCTGGAGGAGACAGCTCGATGGTGATGCTGTGCGTTGGGGAAGAGTGCGATGTGAAACTCTCGTGGTCTGCAGGCGTTGCTGAGAGTGTGGTATAGGTATCGTTTACGTTGTGGTGCTGCCAGACATGCTGCAGCTCGTCCTCGCCGATCTGCAGCTCTGATGCCACCGAACCAGACCCGTGGACGCCCCTGCTTGTCTTGCCAAGATGCGCCTGATCAGTCATCTTCGCATTCTTCGCACGACCACTTCACCTCGCCGACTTTCATGTGCTCCTTTGTTACATGCATGGAACAAGATTTCGAGGGTTTTTGTGGCCAGCTGTCTTCACATTCACTCACGTTGCGGCGACTTTGAATTATGGAACATGCGCTTCAGCAAACGGCTGAGGCAACTACGAATGAGGTCATCACGAAGCTTCACTGTGACCTTTTACCGCAGAAAAGCCAGTGCCTGAACTCGAGCAAATCTGTCTTCAACGGAGTCGACATATTCGTCCGGATCTCCGAGACGTTCGCTCTCTGATATGTCCTTTCAATCTTGACCAGCGTCGTCGGACAGACCTCAAATGCCCAAACCACCTGTGCCGCCCTCGCAACAATGCTGGCGACCGGAACCGAATTCTCCGGCTCGCCATGCTTGTTCGCTGTGTCAACTCGTCTGCGTTGAGGCTTCTGATTCGATGCTAAACTACTTTACAGGGCCTCCCACCACCTCAGCTCAAGCACATTTACCAACATCTTGGCTTATGCCTCGTATCAGTACGACTTCTCGTGCCTGACCAGGCTGAGTTCTGAGTGACTGTCGTTTATTTCGTGCATTTTTTCGAGCACACATCTTCGTCAATCCATAGGTACAGCGTGCCTCCTTCAACATGCAGATCCAAGATCTGACAGGAACGCACCTTATCTGGGCTGCTGGGCTTCTTCTTGCTGCGTACATCTTGCGATTTCTCCAGCAACTACACTTCCACAGAAACTTGGTCAAAGGACTTCCAAGGCCTCCTCACAGCTATGTTTTCGGATCGCTTATCTCTATGGGCAAGGTGGCAGCCAAACAACCTCCCAACGCGGCCCCGCAGGCGCTGATGCAATGTCTGAAAACCGCTTACAACCTTCCGGATGCGTTCTACTTTGACCCGTGGCCTATGGGTCCTCCTGTGATGGTGATCACAGACCCGGATATGATGAACCAAATCACTATGAAGCACAACCCGCCAAAGCATCCGTTGGTGGCAGAGTTCATGGTAAATTTTGGTGGAAAATATGACTTGGTTTCTGAAGAGGGCGCCGTCTGGAAGAAGTGGAGATCTGCTTTCAACCCAGGCTTTGCACCAGGCCATCTCATTACACAGGTTCCCACGATCGTGGACGAATGTCAGGTCTTTTGTGATATCATGGAGAAGCGCGCCAGGAACAATGAAGTGTTTCGCATGGAGCCTGCGGCAACGAAGCTGACTGTAAACATCATTGGCAAGATAGTCTTGGATCTCGATCTCAACGCACAGCATGGCAATAACGTGCTTGTTGATTCTTTCATGTCTCAAATACGATGGCAGAAAATCGGGGTGCAATACCAGCCTAGCGAGCTGTGGGACATCCAACGACCGATCATACAGCGATATAACAACTGGCGAATGCATCGATGGTTGTCTGATCGCCTCGAAGAGCGATTTGCCGGGCTTGAGGCAAGAGGCAAATCTAAACATGTCATTGATCTCGCTTTGGAGGCCTACCTGAAGGAGATCAAGGGCCAGAAGGGCAGTGTCGATGCCAGCAAAATCAAGAAGCTTGACCCTGATTTTAAAGAAGCGGCGATTAGTAACATGAAGACATTCACCTTCGCTGGTCATGACACTACGTCTTCGACGATCTGCTATGCTTTCTACTATCTCAGCAAATATCCAATAACCCTGGCCAAGATCCGGAAAGAGCACGAAGACATTTTTGGGCCAGACCCAGACGCAGTAGCACAGAAGCTCAAAAGCGATCCGCACTTGCTCAGCAAAATGGACTACACCCTTGCCGTAGCAAAAGAGGTTCTCAGATTGCAGCCGCCAGCATCAACTATCCGCTCAGGCCAAGCAAATCTCACACTGCACAACCCTGACACTGGTGAAAATATGCCCACAAACCACTTCATGCTTTGGCCCGTGAATGTCGGTATGCACCGGAATCCTCGAAACTGGCCGAGTCCAGATATCTTCGATCCCGAAAGATTCATCCCTGGCTCACCAGTCTATGCAGAGAACAACAAAGATGCTTGGATACCTTTCAGTAAAGGTGTGAGGAATTGCATTGGACAAGAGTTGGCAATTATCGAAACCAAGACCATTCTTGCGATGATTGTGAGGAAGTTTGACTTCGTGGACGCGTATGATGAGATAGAAAAGCTGGTTGGAGATGGGAGCTCATATCCAAATTATCTTTCTGGTGTGAGGGAGATGTTTGGGGAGAGGGCGTACCAAGTGCAGCTCGGAACTGCGAAGCCGGCTGAGGGTATGCCTTGTCGGATGAAGTTGGCTAAGAGGTAATGATGCATAGAGAATTGATGTACATGTACCCCGTCCCAGTCTTCATAGCATGAACGATGAGCACAACTATGAAGTGTTGAAAGATACCTTGTGCCAAGACCAGTTTGGTGGTTGCGGCTCCTCCCTTGGGCAAGTGTTTCCCCCTCTCCATTTTGCTTTGAACTCCAACCGTATTGAGTATACCATCACATGCGACTTCATAGACTGCCACTAATGCCTACCAATTCTTGTGCGATCCATGCAATGATTCGCCGTCGAAGCGAGCCGGCGCTGCATCCTTCAAACACGTGCCTCAGCCTCACAGCGTTGCGCTCGGCTTTAGAACATTCAGTAATGCGAGACATGCGAAAGCTGGCGAGATCGACTCCTCCTAATCCTGATGACTATGCCTGGATTTGATCAGCCAGATGGATGGCAAGAGCTCAGAATCTCGAGACACCCATACATCGTTGCTTCCGCAGTCTGACGGGAGTTCGACGAGTACGCAAAGATTCAATCGATCCCAGCCGAAGCGACAAAGGCTGTCAGAAGAGCAGGATGGAGATGAGAGCAGCTCGCGAGCAGTCGCCTTCGGGAATAGCACCGTGAGCGGTCATGCTCGTGCGCAATTTGGACATCAATATTTCAACGGCAATGTCGAGCAGCATTTCCACGATGCTGCTACACCAGCTCCAGCGGAAGCCTCTCCGCTAGACAGAATACTGGAGTCTCTCAGCTTTGAGCAGATGGGCTCGCGGCTTATAAATGTGGGACGCGCCCAGTCGAAGACATGCCAATGGCTGCTCTCAACACCAGAATACGAGAAATGGCAGGATGCAGGCCTGCATCCAGAACACCACGGCTTCCTGTGGATCAAAGGGAAGCCAGCGGCAGGCAAGTCAACAGCCATGAAGTTTCTGCATGACACCGCTCGCAAACAGATGCAAGGTCGCCTTGTGATCTCATTCTTCTTCAATGCACGAGGCGACGAACTGGAAATGTCAGTAGAAGGCATGTACCGCTCACTCTTGTATCAGCTCCTGGACGCCCATTCAAATTTAGCTTCAGTCTTTCCGAAACTTTTGAACAGGCCTTCGAGGCAACCGTGGAGCGTAGGCGCTTTGAAGGACTGCTTCTTCAAAGCTGTACTTGCCTTTGATGAAATGCCGCTTGTTTGTTACATCGATGCATTGGATGAGTGCAATGAAGACGATGCACGTGATATGGTCGACCTCTTGCAGGACCTTGCTGAGGCCAGACTTGGGGGGAGCCAGCCGTTCTGGATCATTTTCTCAAGTCGTCACTACCCACATATCACGATAAAAAAGGGTGTGGAAATTGTGCTCGAGGGCCAACAGGAACATGATCACGACATCGCAAGATACATCGAAGCAAACCTACACATCGAAGAAACGGCCATCGCGGTGGACATCAAGTCCAAGATCCAGGCCCGTTCAGCGGGCGTTTTCCTTTGGGTCGTTCTAGTCGTAAGGATCCTGAACAAGGCGTACGACCGCGGACGAATTGATCTCCTCTATACTCGTCTGAAGGACATACCGGATGGCTTAAACGAATTATTCGAAGACATCCTTGCTAGAGGGTCTCCAGATCGTGCTGAGCTGCTAAATACTCTGCAGTGGATTCTGTTTGCGCATCGCCCGCTTCGGAGTGAAGAGCTGTGTCATGCCGTGCTGTATGCTCAGCGAGTGTCTGACAAATTTTCACGATTATATGATCCTGGTGCCGACAGGCGTTTTGTAATAAATTCATCCAAAGGACTCGCGGAGATTACAGCCGGCCAGCGGCCTAGGGTCCAATTCATCCATGAATCTGTTAAGGACTATCTGATCAATGGAGGAGGCTTGATCAAACTCGACTCATCCTTGAAGGCAAACGTCCTCGGGCTCTCTCACGATCATCTCAAGCGCTGCTGTGAGAGGTACATTCAGGTGTCTTATTCTCACAATACCCTCCTGGATAGATATGATGTGGAATATATTGGCTCCGCAGGAAAGAAAGCGAAGACCGAGCGCAAGCATCTTTTGAGACAGCAGGCTTTCCTACAATACGCGGTGACAGGCATCATTCATCATGGCGACACAGCAGCATTGCATGGTATTGGCCAAGGAGCCTTTCTACATTGCTTCTCCCTGGGCACCTTCATCCGCGCACATAACTTGGCTGAACAGTATCCCGTTCGACACTTCGCTGTGTCTGTTGACATAGCGTACATACTTGTCGAGAAGGATGCCATGAATTTGCTGCAGACCGAGCTCCGACAAAGTCCGGGAAAGCTTGCAGAATCTGGGCGATACGGCTCTGCATTTGGTGCCGCAATACAGAAGCACAACATGTTCGCAATCATTCTGCTCCTGCAGCATAGTATCCAGCCTGACTCGAGAGCCTTCGATGATCTTGCCCAAGTTCTTGACCTTGCTAGAACTGAGTCGAGTCGAGCCCTTGAGCTCTTTCTAGAACTTCGTCCCGGTGTTGATCTTGGACGACTTGGCGATGCACTATTGAAGTACGTGCAACTGGAACCCACACTTCTTCGGATATTGGTGGCAAGAGGTGCAAGGATTCGACAATTCCCAGAAGACAACGACGTTCTCCCGAAGATGTTGTTTCGGCCTGAGATGAGAAGCCGTGTCCCATTAGACGTGTCGATCGATGCGTTCAGTGCTGACACCTGGGGACCATGGCTCTTTGCAGCGGTCAAGACTGGCGACGCTGCCTTCGTCGACCATCTGCTTGCCAAGGGCACGGACTGCAATGCCGATTCAGGGCAAGGCAGCTGTCCACTCTTGCACACCTCTATCAGCCAGCGCTCTGATGATATAACCCGCCGACTGTTAGTAGCGGGAACCGACATTAATCATGTTGGAGGCACGTACTCCTGTCCGCTCGGGGCTGCGATTGCCGTTGGCAATCAAGCGATATTCGAGGATTTGCTTCAACGTGGAGCGCATGTCGATATGCCTGAAGGACATCGCCACAAAGAAAGCGCTCTACAAATTGCTATCAGCCATGACAAATGGCAAATGGCGGCTACACTTCTCGAAAGGGGTGCCCTGGTGAACATCGCCGAATCAGATTATCATCTTGGCAGCCCTCTACTGAACGCAGTGAGAGAAAGGAGCGAAGAAATTGTCGCGATGCTTCTTGAGCGTGGAGCTCGTACAGACATTTACGGCGCCGCACAGGCAGATCTCGATCGTTTTGAATATGTCGGAAATACGGATAGCGTCTCGTTGCTAGAAGTTGCAGTCGAAAAAGGCAATGAAAAGGTCTTGCTCATGTTGCTAGAAGCTGGAGCCGGCGATGCGGAGAAGGCATTACGCCTTGCAACCAAGAAAGGAAACCTGAGGCTGGTCAGAATACTAGACCGCCACGACCCGGAAATGAAGACAGGGATTCGCACTGCTATGCAGGTGTGTCTACGAGTTGCTTGTTACACTGACACTTTGAACACTCTGCGTCGGTTGCTCAGCGAGAACGTCGAGAAAGATACAGTTTCCCGGGCGTTGATCCGTGCCTGTAAATCAAGTCCTTTGAAGGCCATCGAAGTGTTTCTGGAGCACGGCGCGGATGTGAATGCGGACCAAGGCGACTTCAAAACTCCGTTACAAGTCGCATGTCTCAACAAAAGAGCAAATTTGGTAGAACTTTTGATCGAGAAAGGCGCAGATGTCAATGCTCAGATGAACGTAGGCGGCGCCCTCAGCACTGCGTTGACTTCGGGCGATGTCCAATCAGTGAAGCTTTTGCTAAAGGCAGGAGCAAACGTTAACGTGGACCCAGGCGACTTCAAAACTCCTTTACAGATCGCTTGTCTTGCAAAGAGGGCTGATTTTACTGAGATGCTCCTTGAATTCGGCGCTGATGGGCAAGCACAAGCTGACATAGGCGGCGCCCTCAGATCTGCGGCGGCTGCAGGCGATGCTAGGTCTGTGCTCCTTTTGCTTCGGGCAGGAGCAGATGTCAACGCTGGTAATGGTGTTGTGATGCAATCGGCTATGACTAGGGGCGACGAAAGGACCATACGGATATTGTTGGAGTCTGGTGCGAATGTGGCTTGAGCCTTTTCTTTTGAGTCGGAGAAGCATGCGCGAGCTATTAGCACAACTTCCCGCCAGTCCAGAGAGTCTTTTCACAACCAGAATAAGAGTGCACATAATCACGATGTGAAGACCCAGTACTATTGCCATAGTGCCCTATCTTGTATTGAGCTGCAAGTGCCAGATCTTTACTTTCACTAGTAAGGAAGGAAGAATGGGGAAAAGATACATCGGCACGATCAAGCAATAAAGTCCACACTTGACCGCGCTAAACTCTTAGCAAAACTTGAACCGCAGTCCTGGGTTTTCCTCAGCTAGGGCCGAATCTATTACGAGTCAATGCATCAAGCCAATTGAGATGAGTGTTGGGACATCCGTAGAATGACTTATGAAGGCTTCGGCCGAATGGAAACGTTTGACGACTTTTTGACATGAGTTCAAGGGGCAGAGAAGTGGATGTACCGTGAACACAAGTTGCATTATGCTTTTATGAAACTCATTACCCATCAATGCATGCCCGTAACGCCAGATCAATCATGTTCTCGTTTCTCATGCATGAAGTCAAAATCTCAAGACCAGTCGTATCGAAACCAGGACCAGTCAATCAAGTCGTGATAGTAGTGAAGCTTTTCTTAGCAGCTTTCATGCCTTGAGCTTAGTAGCCGAAAAGCAAAGCCAGACCCATGACGCCCATAGCAGCGACTCCGTTGACTGTCGTCTTGCCAGCGTCACTGCCAGTCTGCTGCTCCGGAGACGACTCAGTGGCCGAGCCAGAGCTCGTTGGACCAGATGAAGAGGCGGTTGACTGGGTGGTGGTGCCGGCAGAGGTGTTGCCTGGAGCAGTGGCGCTGCTAGTAGAAGTGCCGACTGGGTTGGCAGTGGTCGCGCCTGGAGAAGAAGTACCGACGACTGGGTATGGTGGTGCAGCGCAGGTCGAAGTGACGATGCCGTCAGCGCCAGTGGTAGTTTGGACACCGACGACAAGAGTACCGCACGAGCAGTGGGCGTACGCGGATGCAGTCTCAGCGCCGCTTGCGGAAGTCGTGACGCTGTAAGTACGTTAGTGAAGTTCTGTATATTGAGTGAGCGAAAAACGTACGTGGCGAGTGAGCAGTCTGTGACCGATTGAACAGGAACGGTGCCGCCTGCTGGTGGCTGAGAGGTCGTTGGGTAGGTTGGCGGAGCTGGCGGAGTCGTAGTGACGCTAGTAGTGCCAGGAGCGCTCTCGAGAGTGATGGTAGTGGTGAAGGAGACCGTGCTGGTCGTGACGACTGTGGTGTCGCATGTTGTATCCTCAGCGTAGGCAGCGCCGAGGATGGCGAGCACTGGTAGGACGAAAAGCATGATGGCGGTGATGTTTCGAGATTCTTGAGATGGTGATAGACTCTTAGTGACAAGCTCGAGGTTGATCCTGCTTCCTATTCGATGCGTTGAAGTATGTTCGAAGGTGGAAGTATGTTGCTTGAAGTGTGTGGTGGAGTCGGTGTCGAGAGCCTTGGTTGCTGAGTCGAAGTGTTTGTAAAAGCAAGAGTTTGATGGCAAATGAAATCTTGTTTTGAACTTGGCGAACACCCGCAATCAACTGAAACAGCTGCATGTGACAATCATGCGCAACAAGTGAGTGAGGGGTTAACCAATAATTGGCAACTGCGAGCAAGTGAGACTGGCAACCTAGAGTTGTGCGCCAGCAACTGTGAGACTATTCAATGTCAGCTACATTGATCGGTGAGGAATCTCTTCATGCTTCAATGCCATGAAAACCAGGGTCAAGCTCAGCTTGCTATTGACTCAATGCTGTTATTCCTGACAAGCAAAATTGATGCAGGTAGCCGACAAACACTTCTTAAATGCCTTCATTTCTCGTGGCCAATTCATGGCGGACGGAAAGGTGCACACGATCACAACAGTCAATGGCGACTCTCGTGATGCACGTGAAACAGCAAATCAGGCCAACAGACACGCTTGGAGCGCGAGTGTTCCACGATGAGCGCACGCATTGCACAGCAGTCTCCTGGATTTTGCATCGCGAGCGCCACGCAGAGAGTGGAGGTGAGAAGCACTGCGTTTGTCGTTAGGCCCAGCAAGCGTACAAGATGGTATCGTGAAGGGGTCTTGTCAGTTCTTGATCAGATCGGTGAGGGAGTGCGGGAGGAGACGTGAGGTCGAGAGAAGGAAATGCTTGGCACGTGGCCTGTGCTTCGGGAAGCGCCGCACCCACTCAGAAAGAAATTCATGCCCACCGAATGTTGACCTCTGATCTTGCAAGCGTGAACGACAACGCACATTCTTCGACACCTCTTCCCTCGACAACACCGCCAAGATGGGTCGTCTTCACAGCAACGGAAAGGGTATCTCTTCGAGCGCCATCCCATACTCGCGCGCTCCACCAGCATGGCTCAAGACCACCCCGGATGCCGTGGTTGACCAAATCTGCAAGCTCGCAAAGAAGGGCGCAACTCCATCGCAGATTGGTGTCATTCTCCGTGACAGCCACGGTGTTGCCCAGGTTAAGATTGTCACTGGTAAGAGATCACAGCCCAATATGTGGAAGGAGAGTTGAGGACTAATTAATGCGCCCACAGGTAACAAGATCCTCCGTATCCTCAAGTCCAACGGTATGCCTACCTCGCGCCTTGTACAGCCTGTATGAAAGAGAAATGGACTGCAAGCCTGAAATATGGCTTGACAAGAGATGGATATATTACAATTGCTGCCTTTGCGCACGCAAAATGAATTAAAGCCTCTGCTTGGTCACAGACTGACAGAGAGATGAATAGGCCTCGCCCCAGAGATTCCAGAGGACCTTTACATGCTCATCAAGAAGGTATGTCACCCCCACTCCATGCTGACCTACTGACAATTCCATACTAACATTCTCCGCTACAGGCCGTCGCTGTCCGCAAGCATCTC
>KZ106996.1:410-77379 GCA_000504365.2 Pseudocercospora pini-densiflorae CBS 125139
CTATAGACTTAAATTACTAAGTTACTAGTAATTAAGTAATTTAAGATTACTTTAGCCTTAGTAATTAGATATATAACGAGAGAATCTTCTATATATTTAGAAACGTTAAGATATCCTTATAGCTCGAGATATTTAATTTATATTACGATCTTACTAATTAGAATTATATCTTTATTCTACTTAGTTACTCTATTTCGAATCCTACTTGCTAAGTCTCTCTAAAGAAGCCTGTCCACGTGACTTAGATTATTCATCCGTGACTAAGCTGAGAAACGAGGTCATAACAATTATGCACTATAGACGGTGCCTCTTGACCTACGCGGATCCATGCTGAGCTACGTCACGCTTCTAGGAATGTCCAACATGAGATCTGCATGGCGCATCGTACTGCTTACAGGCTTATTCCTATACCACGCCTGGTACGCGACACTTGAACTCCAGGGATATTTCCTTGGTCTTCTGCTCGCCGAGCTCGAGTCACATCTTTGCAAAGTCTCGTCATCACAAACTGTCATTTCTGCACACCGGCCGCTGAGGATTCTGTGCATACTCGGCGTTATACTGGGATTGTACATGTTATCACTTCCCGTAAACTTACACCACCATTCTGTGGACGAGCTCTATCCAGACTATTCGTTCTTGAGGTTGCTACACGTCCCACATTGGACCAACGCCGGGATCTACTCGTGGCAGGCACATTATCTAGGATGCATATTCCTTCTCCCGGCACTGCGAGGGCTATCTCAGTGCAGGAGGTGGCTTTGCGCGGCGCCTTTGCGATTTTCTCGGGACGATATCGTATTCGCTGTTCCTCGTGCACATAGCGGTTGCAAGTATTCTCAAGCCAAGGCTGCAAGGACTTCTTGATCGACTCTTTTGGATAGAGAGACGCAATGGTATAACCGCGGAGGACAAGAGCGCTGGTCCACAGGCTGCTCCGGTGATAATTTACGTTTTCTCCGTCTTTGTGACTTTCGGAGTGAGCGTGGCTTGTGCGGTTTTGGTATCCAAGACGATCGAAGGCCCGTCACAGAAGTGGATCGCACGGATTGAGGAGATGGTCGCGATTTCAAAAGACGGTAAGTTATGCAAAATTGCCTGTTTATACACTATTACCATATCGGCTGCCGGACTGAGTATTCTTGTACTAAGCTAATTAGCAAGGACTGGTAGATACGGACACGAGCAAGAGTCGTTCTGTGCTTCCTCTATAGAGATCTATAGTGTCTTTCGATTTCCATATCTGTTGATACAACCTTCAAAGCAGCGCTTCCCTTTTCTGTATGTTCCATCTACCTCACACCACATTCGATGTCATACTGACCAAAAGGCTCAAGTTTCTCATTTAAGAAGGCGAAGACCTGATCACACCACTGCAAGGTGCCAGCAGGGCTCAACCCGAGAAGGCGGACACCCCCAGGAATGCGGGAATACTGTGCGACATGTGGTGTGCCGTTTGGCGGCGTCGGTGGCCGCAGTCAGCTATGAATGAGATGTGGGTGCGAAGGCAGAAACGTAGCACGCTGTTCGACTCCTGTCTTGGCTCATCATCTCCTCACGAGAATGGCGCAAGCAGGTCAATTAAAGGACACGAATGTTCAATCGTTTCTGCGTCTACTTCGTTGAAGCCCAAGCGCAAGGTGCATACGCAATGGTTCGTCCTGCCAATAACGCCTCGCTAATCCAGATTCAAGGTCAAAGCAGAAAGTCACATCCATCTCAATCCCGAGCCATACTAGTATCCCCTTCTCCAAAAACATCCTCCATCCTGCCCGCTCCTTCCTCATCCTCATCCAGACCATCCATGCCACCCATCCTCTCATCCTCGTCCTTCTTCTGACTAGCACTCCTACTCATCGCCGGCGCCTCCTCAAGCGTCACATCCTCATCACTCTCCCACTCATCCTTCAAACCCCAACCCACACCTGTCAAACAATACTTCTCCGGCGGTAATTGCACACCATACGTTCTCTCAACCTTGGGCAACTGAATCCGATTCCTTTCCGCCGCCTGCTCCATCATATATTCTTTCGGCAACGGACCAACAAATGTATGTCCATGACGACTAGCAATGGCTCCTCTGAGTGCCGACATGGTAATATTGTTCATGTCATCTTGTTGATTCCTTCGTCCTCCTGTTCCTGTTTGCTGAGATGCGTATCCTTCGGCGCTGAGACGGAGGCTGTCGTTCAGGACGCCGGATGTATAGCGGTAGGCAAAGTCGAGGAGTTGGAGGGGTACTCTTTCTTGATAGGAGTGGATGCCGAGGTTGCTCAGAATCGCGTGAATGAGACGTGCATCGCGAGGTCGTTTTGATGTGCCGTCGTCCTGTGCGGATGTGAGGGGGACTTCGGGCTCGCTGGGTTTGGTTGCTTCTGGTTTGATGGACGGGTCTGAGGGCGGAGGTGTTGCTGGATGGCCGTTGGCGGCCATGTTGGAAGTTCGACAATTCGTATGCGTTCGCTTCGCGCTTCGTGCTAGAGTATCAATTGAATGCACTCCACTGCACTTTCAGACCTTGGTCGCGACTTCCACTTCTAGCCACGCGAAGTGAAGCAGAAAGCTTGGACGCGGAGTTCGGACCGAGCCCCGCGATTGACAAGGATCAAGATTCACATGCACTTTGCTTAAGAGCGTTGCTCCCTCCATCAGTATAGAGCTGATACAGCATCTGGTCTTGCTTGAATCTCGACAGACACATCGGCCACCGGGAGCGTAGGACCTTGATTCTCACCACCAGAATCGAGACATTGGAAATCCCCCGAAGGGATAAAGAAACTGACGATCCTGGTGACACTTTTACCTCGGCGATTCGCTCAAGAGCTATATACTCCTGCCATCCCTCTCAACCTCATCGTAAGCACGTCTACAATACCAAAACCATGCAAATCAAAGACACAACCTTCATCATCTCTGGCGGTGCCAGCGGTCTTGGTCTCGCCACGGCAGAAGACCTGCATAGCCATGGCGCGTACGTTGCAATTCTGGACTTGAACTCGGAAACAGGATCTAAAGTCGTATCATCCCTGGGCTCAGATCGCAGCAAATTCTTCGAAGTGGACGTTACGGACTCAGACTCCCTGTCCAAAGCCGTAGACGGCGTGGTAGCATGGGCGAAACAAACTGGGAAGCCGATTCGAGGACTTATCCCAGCTGCTGGTGTTGGGCTCCCTGCGAAGCTGCTGGACAAGAACAATAACCCAATTGGAATGGAGAAAATTGATTTCGTAATTGATATCAATCTGCGTGGTGTCTTGAATCTGATCCGATTGACGCTACCGCATATTGCCAGGACGGAGCCATTGAATGCGGATAACTCTCGGGGTGTCGTGGTTCTGGTGTCAAGCTCGAGCGCTTTCGAGGGACAAGTCGGTCAGCTCTCGTATGCTGCTACCAAGGGGGCGATTCGAAGCATGACTTTGGTCCTGGCTCGAGATTTGGCGCCAAATGGTATCCGAGCTGTGTCGATTGCGCCATCTCTGTTCGAGACGAACATGTCCAAGCAATTGCCTCCAAAGGTGCAAGAAGCTCTGCGCAGGGTTGCAGAGTACCCAAAGCGGTTGGGTAACGCAAAGGAGTTCGCGCATGCTGTGCGATTCTTGGTGGAGAACGACTACATGAACGGAGACTGCTTGAGGTTGGACGCTGCGACGAGGATGCCAGCCAAGATGTAAATGCCAGAGCGAATTGGGTATCTCATGGAATGTATAGACATGAAGCAAGAAACCATCAAAGCAAATCTGCTCATCGCTTCCGCTGCCGTATCTTGAACTTCTGCCCGTTCTTGTTCACACCCCCAATTGTGCCATTCATCTTCGCTCGCTGATGCTCCACAGCTTGTAAGGCAGCACTGAGCTTCCCCTCCTGCTCTCCTAGCGCATCAAGCTTTCTCTGCCGCACTTCGAGCGCATGTCGTTTTCTTTGTCGCAAAGCTCGCTCTTCCGGTGTCAAGCTCTCATCCTCATCCCCATCACTTCCCTCTTCACTGAGATCGTCAAGACCATCAAGATCCATATCCAGATCTCCGGCGTCCTCCTCCAGCGCCTCCGGCAAAGCAGACACACCGTCTTCTCCATTCTCAATGAAAATCTTTCTCCTCCCACTCCCACTTCCCTCAACATCAACCCCAACCTCAGCAACAACAACTTCCTTCTCGAGCCTATTCTTCTCGTTCCTAACTCTCTGCAACTGCGTCCTCAAATACCCCAGATCCTGTGTCTTCATCAATTTCACAGCATCAACATCCAGACTTCCCACCGTGCCTCCAGAATTTGCCTCCCCACGTTTCGCAACTTTGACACCACCCCGACTCTGTGCATTTACCATTCCAAAGTAGAATTCATCTTCGTTCCGTTCCGAGGCTTTTTGCGAGAGGCCTTTGATTTTCGCTTGTTTGGATTTATGGTCTGCGGCGCGGAGTTTGTAGTCTTTGCGTTTTTCTAGGAGGCCCCATTTCTTGCGTTCGGAGGGTTGGTCACGTTCGCGGTGATTGCGGCGTTGGACTGCGTTGCGGAGGGAGGACATGGTTGCGGCGATGTGGTGGTCGTTGAAGAGGCGAGATTGAGATCGAGCTTTTGGAGATTTTGTGTAGAACTAGGCTGGGGATAAGGTTTTATCTCCGATGCGGGATGGACAGGGATCCTTCACAGGCCATTAATTCAGGTTCGAGATGGTCCCATCTTGAGAACAATATGAGTCAATCAAACTATCGAAGCACAGTAAATACATTGATAGGCAAAGGCCTTCATTGCGAAAGTCCGAGAAAGACCTGCATCATTGTGTCGGCTGTACACAGTACCCTCCTTGAGCCGAGAAAGCCAACTTGCCTTGCTGCATCAGAGCATAAGGATCCACATAGATCTGGAAATCAGGGTCAGACTTTAGGTGATAGACGCGGAATATCATATACACATGGTCCGGAGCAGCATGCCAACTCCTAGCCTGGAATCATGTCAGTCACGGCAATATCTTGTACCTCGCTCAGGCGCAACTCACAAGATTCATCTGGTTGTTGCTCATCATGAATGGCTCCGTGAGTCCTCCAATAGTTGTCTTGACCTCCACGTGATAGGTGCTACTCCCGTTGCACCACTCTCCGATAACCTGTAAGCGTTGTCTTGCCAACCATGCCCCAAGGAAAGCGGCATGAGCTCCGGATCCTGGAATCGTGAAGTCAGAATATGAGCCTTCGAAGCCATTGAAGGCCGGAAGACCAAAACGAGAACGCATGTTGCTGGTCCAGCAAGATTGGTCGATGATGTTGTTCTTTCGTAGGAAGTGGTAAATCTGTTTCGCGTCAGCATAGTTGCCGCTGCAGACATAGACAGTGTCGATACTTACAAAGAGCTCTCCCCCGTAACCAATCTCGTGCTCTATCGAAGCGACAGTACCAATTTCGCTTCTCTCTTCGACTTCGAGAGTATCAAACTCCAAAAGACTGTCCTGCAGTGTCCGCACATTGAATGCAGGGTCCTTTCGCGGTGCTGACCCGCCATGAACGAAATTGGCATGACTTATTCTCGTACTACCGGCTGAGCCTGGGACAGTCGCCTGCGGAAGGGCTACGTCCGGTGAAGGGATTTGTCCAGTGTCTGGAGCAATTATATCGACATTAGCGTACGGGCGAGCCGCTGCCGCCGCTGCCGCAGCAATTCTCCCCGGATCGAAAACTTGAGCAGGTGGGAACCCTTGGCCAGCAAGACGTGCCCTACGGTTTTCTCGTGCGAGACCTGCCGTGACATGTGCCACATCCCCATCGTAGTCCGAGCCTGGCGATGTCTCTCGTCTTACAGCTGTAACATGTGCCATGCTCCTCGTCTGGACCGATTCTTCATCGTCACTGTCCTGAGGCTCTGTAACCTGCCGCCCTTGACGATCACTTCCGCAATGATGTTCTTGGAGACCTTGCCGCTCTAGCACGTCCGAGATCACATCATGATCTAAGGTTCCGAGAACTGTGATGAGCAGAGGCTTCCATTTCTCTGCAATCCGGAAATATTCAAGCAGCTTTTCAGCCACAAAACACCAAGGTAGGTCATTACTGGCAATACTTTTCTCTGGGCACAGAACCCGAAGACATTCTTCGGAGACCTGAAGCAACACTCTTCCCTGTTCTGATTCTCCGAAGACGTCGCGGTCTCCTATGGTTATAGATCTACGCAGGACGAGATTGCTCGATGACCAGACTTGGATCCGTTGCAGTTGAGACAGGGCAGTTTCACGCGATGACTCCGGAGATACCAGACTGGTCTTGAGTCAATGATCGTCTTAAGGCTCACTAGGTTAGAACTTACCGCGATATATACTCAGCTTTTGCTTGCAGGATATGAGTTTGACGGGCTGCAAACACTTCGCTTCCACCAGTAACAGTAAATTCTTTTGCGTGCATCGTCAAACATTTATCGAGTAGATTCGACCTCTGCAGAAGTGGCTGCATCTTTTGCGTTTCCTCACCATTGAAGTCCAAGATCCAGACCTTTGCTTCGAAGCAATCAGCTAGCCTCTGTCGGTCGGAGATGAACCAGTCATTGTCCTCCATGCACCTTGTGCTGAGCTCCGAACCCCCTTTTCTGACAGGGAAAATGGCCCGTCGTCGCAGCTTTCGAAATCGCTCATCTAGACTACGGTGATCAAGATTTTTCTGCTCCGTCAGTAGTAGAAGCAGCGTCTTCGTGGCATCTCTTGATACCTTAGAATGGTTCTGCAGTAGCTCGTCAAGAACATCTGCAGCGTCTGCCGATCTCAGTCCAAGCTTCTCCCGGAACAGTGCCTTGTGATTGCGCAAGTGATCTTTCACAGACAGGACACGTGTAAGGCACGATGGTGCGTCCCAACGGCATTGCGAAAGACTGAGCCACTCAGTTTGTCTGCGAGTCGGCAAGCCTATCACGGCTTCATTTGCGAAGGTCACCCTGTGAGCGGCCGGTTAGATAAGCATCACCTTCGTCCAAAAATGACACTTACTTCGCCCTTGAGGGATCGGTATGAAAGTAGCGGTCTATGCCACTGTAAATTCGAGAAAGTCTTTCGCTTCCGATATCTGCTGGCGTGGTAGAACGAGTCGCTTTCGTCAGCATGGACAAGTAGAAATGGAGATCCGGTTCCACGTGAATACCCAGGCCCGCCAGATTCCTCCAACCGGGATCGTTGGGGTTTTGGACATCAAGCAATGCTGTAAAGTCATCGTCAAGAGTTTCTCCATTGATCTCCGTCGTTGGAAGATACGTTTCCTTCAATGCATACCTTTGCATGCCTTTACAGTCAACAAGGATTTGACGAATACCCGAAACGCTGAGAGCTTCTACTCGGTACGTCGTCCAATGATTTCTGAGCAGTTCGAGCCATGTTCGGGATGGACAGTGTTCAATCAAATGCTTGAACACGCGAGACATGCCATGGCCTTGAGCACTGCGTAGTCTTGGTAGCGTCGACATTCCCGCATTGCCTTGCAACCAATTGTGCCAGGACTTGGCTTGACTTGTGCCAACACGCATACCGTAGTCCGAATGCACGAAGTGGCAAGGTGCGTAGGGATGGTCGAAATACTCCTTCATCCGGAAATGACCAACCACAACGTCGAGATATAAGTCCTCGGCGCGCATGGCTTCGTCCTGCTTTTCCGTCGCAAAGTACATGCGTCTGCAATCTTCTCGCACACTTCCATGGGTGTATATGAACCAAGCATGTGCAATCAAGTCCGCGCGCGACAAATGGCATCGCAAAAGATTGTCATGGAAGCGCAGCAACAGACGACAAATCTCTGAGACGGTCAGAGATTTGGCTCCTAGCTCCACGAATAATCTTTTCCTGCTCAAATCTGCGCACGCTTCCTCGTCAATTACCCTGGCATCGATGCCAGAAGGTACTGCAATATCGTGGTTGTTTGCGGGAAGATAGAACGGTGCATCAGTAGACGGAATCCAACTGCCGTTCCGAAGTGGGATCAAAGGGATGTCTCTAAATCTTGCTGGTCCAGCTTTCAAGATGCCAGCTGCAAGCCGACTGTGCCATGTCGAAGGTCTACCACGGATCCAGGCCAGGCCCATGCTTTTTAGCGCATTGTGGAAGCTGAGAGTACTCTGTGGCCTCACTGCCAGTATTTGCAAGTCTTTGGCGTCATATTGTGGGGAGACGAACGTTTTCAGGAGGGCAGGCACGCTCAAGAGCGGCTTCGGCGGATTGCATCCATCCGTGAAGTGTCGAGGCACCGAACATACGTCTACGGGGCGTGCCACTGTCCCAATTTGCGTTTCAAGAACGGCTTGAGTTCGCAGAGTTTCAATAATGTCGTCGACCAGATTGTTCAGGATCGTACCTTGGGCGACTGCTCGACTCGAGCCGCTAAGATAACCAGGCCAGTTGTATTTGCACAGGCCAGAATCGTTGAGTTCGTCTATTGCGAAGCCAAAGGCTTCCACGACTCGCTGTTTCAACTCTTTGTTCCAGGAATTACCTTCGATGATATTACTGCGGTCTGCAGTCAAGATAAAGTCCGCATGAAGCAAGAACTGTTACCATTAGTACTCATTCGCGTTTCATCATTTTCACAGAAGTTCGACACACCGCTAGCCCATAGCCGCGTATAGGCAGAAAATTGTAAACGTATCTCTGTCGAGGCGGGTTCGGTAGCAGGGGAAAGCCCAGTACCAGATCTGTCGTCCTAATGCCGTCTCGTTTGACTTCGAACGGCATATTAGTGCACTCGATGCTCGAGCAATAGATTTTCTCCTCCGTGGTTCGATGGCGGCCAATAAGTTCACTACTAGAGAGTGTGGACACTCCATCCGCAGCTTCGTCATCACGGCACCTCACAATATGGTGGTGTTGCACTTGACGCCCGCCTTTGCTGGAGCTCAATATTTTGACATCGACGACCCTTAACTTGCGCAGAAACAGTAGAAGCTCTGCTTGTAGATCCTTGAGATCTTGCTCGATCGCTGTTCTATCCTGGATATCGGGAATTCTTAAACATATCGTAGTGTTTGCGAAAGATGGTGAGAGTTTCGGGAGGGAGCTGAGCTCCGGCACCACCATTCCCAACGGCCGATGCTTATCGAACTTGAAGTTGAAATGACCGGAGGAAATGTAGACAACGTCTGCAACTTTGAAAACAGCTTTGAAGCCGATGCCCTTTTCGCCAATGTATCCTTTTCTTGACTCACTCGGAAATGTCTTCTTCGTGCTGTGGCCGACGGAGCAAATCGCTCGGACGTTAGCTTCACTGAAGCCAACTTCGTTACAGCTTATAAACAGATAGCCGCCGGCATGATACTCGAAGCTGAGACAAGGGTCGACATCCTCAGGATAGATGTTATCATCGGCGTTCTGAACCAATTCTAGAATGAAGTGCGTCGGCTTGTCGTAGAGTTGGTCAGACAATCTGTATACGCATTAGCATCCAGTTCATGTTCCATAGTGACCTCCCTACAGGCTTAAAGCTTGGACGAGATCTTGAGCATTGGCGTCGTTCTCAATACCACCCGGGTCGTCGGCATGTCGAGCTCTCCTGATGTCTCTAATAATGTATTCAGCTTGCTCTCGAGTAGTCATAATGCTAAAGGGCTAGCTTGAAATGGCACGAGACAGGACGGACTTTTTATTAGCAAGCACCAACTTGCTGTGCCACAGCACTTCTCAACTCCCTAGCTTGCCGCCCTAGCCCCTGCAATCACATCGCGTATTGAACAAGCGTCTGAATCGACGCTACTGGCCATCACGTAGTGTGTACGGCCCGATGGCATTTCCAGCGCTCGTGCGCGTAGAACATGTTTGAGCACGCGCCCACGAGGATCGATATGCATCATTGCGGAGGGAAAAGTGTGGAAAAAACTTTGACATGGCGTATCACAACACCCCTGAGAAGTATTTATGGCATATTGCCCACGCCGAGCAGGATAATAGCGATAGACATGTGCTATCAGGTAGAAGGAGAAGGGGCGAAGTGAAATGGCGGTCTCTGGCTTTCGCAGTGATTACCTCAGCATGCAAGGGTGCCTGAGAAGCATTCAGATATTGAAACGTCCACTCCCAATGTACCCTCACTTCAACGTCAATACACTGACATTCAAGCGCAACACCCGTCGCACAAGATGATTTCAATAGCCCTCCCAGGCCAAGCCCTCGGATCAACATCATCAAACAATATCGGCGAAGCAACCCACATCCACAACAACAATCTCTGCGCCTCAATCCCAGGTCAAATTCATTCCAAACCCTCAACCTCCAAGACACAAAAAGCACCTACGGTCTCAATACAACGCACAACAGGCCCTTTA
The DNA here is from genome assembly GCA_000504365.2 of Pseudocercospora pini-densiflorae CBS 125139. Lineage (NCBI taxonomy): Eukaryota > Fungi > Ascomycota > Dothideomycetes > Mycosphaerellales > Mycosphaerellaceae > Pseudocercospora > Pseudocercospora pini-densiflorae. Next base: position 10,685 of record KZ106996.1, read on the forward strand.
CTCCCATCAGTCGGCACAACAATTCTAGGCCGAATAACAAGAACCCAAACCCGCCAAGCCAACATCTCCATCCTCACAATCATATCCGCAGACAAGAACGCCACACATCACAACCTCAACGACCCTCTCCCCGGCACAATTCGCCAACAAGACATCCGCGCCACAGAAATCGACAAAGTGAAAGTCTCGGAAAGTTTTCGAGTCGGAGATATTGTCAGGGCAGTAGTGATAAGTTTAGGTGATGAAAGGGCTTATTATTTGAGTACGGCGAAGAATGAATTGGGCGTTGTGATGGCGACGAGTGAATTTGGGAATCAGATGGTTCCTGTTAGTTGGAGGGAGTTTGAGGATGGAGAGATGGGGTTGAGGGAGTTGAGGAAGGTGGCGAAACCGGTTTGAAAGGATGGGGAGGATTGATCATGAAATCTGGTTCTAGGGGTCTTGAGATCCTGAGTGAGAATTAGGCACTGGTAAACACGCTCATAAGAAGCGCTCCGTGGTGAGAGGTCAGCCACGCAGTCTAGCAGGAATCTGCTCTCGTCTGAGTGTTTGCCGCGCGGTGAAGGATCTCGAGGGAAAGATAAGCAGAAGCCATTCGATGTGAACATAGAAGCATCTGGATCAGAATGCTCGAGAGTGCCATGGACGAGGAGGCAGACGACGTTGTCAATACTACTTGAGTTCTGCTGCTCATCGTTCCCATTCTGTATTCAATGCTACTGCTATTCTGACTCAAGTCTGCAATCTCCATGCATCCGAACCCATCCAGTCAAAAGTGCGGTATGTGGTATTGTGCAAAACACGACGTTCCAAATCCCACAGGTCATTCGCGCTCCGAACGCCGTCTCAAATGCAAGAAAGCAAGAAAAAATGGTATGTTTAGGATACAGACAGCGCTCGCGAGACAGGCTTCGGGGCGTACCTCAACTTACTTCCAGTATTTGCTAGACTAGCACGAGCAGCCTTGGTCCTGATTGTCGATGTTGATGGGTATCGTTTCTGGGAAGTCAGGGTTGAAGTCTTGTGATTCTTCTTGTGCGAGAGCATTTCGTGCGATCACTACTCAACGTCAGCACATGATTCTCCAGCAGTCCGTAACATTGTTCGCACAGAGAGTGCGGTGTGTACTCACCCTCAAAAGCCTGCTCCACATTAATGGCCTCCTTTGCGCTCGTCTCAAAATATGGTATCCCACCCTTCGCCTGGCAGAACGCCATTGCCCTCTTGCTACTGATGACTCTTGCGCTCTCTTCTCGATCCACCTTGTTGCCCAGCACCACGAATGGGAAGCTCTCAGGGTCCATAGGACTAGCTTGAATCAAGAACTCGTCCCTCCATGAGTCTAACGTATCGAATGACTTCGAATTGTTCACATCGTATACAAGCACGCAGCAGTCGGCACCACGGTAGAAGGCCACGCCGAGCGACTGAAATCGCTCTTGTCCTGCGGTGTCCCACAACTGCATGGTCACGAGGCGGTCGTCTACGAGCACTTCTTTGGTGAGGAAGTCGGCGCCGATCGTGGCTTTGTAGGAGGCAGAGAACTTCTTGTTGACCTATAGCATTTGTGAGCACTTGTGCCTGGAAGCGGTGGCTTGTGCAAGCATACATATTGGTTCATCAAACTGGTTTTGCCGACACCACTGTCGCCGAGAATAATGACCTGTTCACCGTCAGTCTATGGTGTTGTACTGATCTTGCCGCCTCTTTTCCACACCTTCAACAGGATCTTCTTTCTTGAAGACATGGCGTCTGTTTGTGTTTGGAGGAGTGAAGCTTTCGCAGCTCAGAGTCGAGGACGTAACCGAGGCCGAACCCTAGTCTCTCTATGTCGCAGGCAGTCGCGAGGCAGTGGATGTCGTAGATAGGCCGTGAAAGCAGCGGATAATGTTCCGGAGCTTCGGAGAATGGTCAAGGGATGTTGGCGAGTGTGAAGTCTGGTGACCGGCCGTCTTGCGTTCGTTGTTTCTTGTGGCTGGGCTGCTCGTCATGGGATGCTCCACTTTTTGCGGCTTAACCTTATCTTTGCCAAGCCTTCTCGTCTCTCTCCTTGTCTGCAGTCAGAACGTCCTTTCACTCACAACATCATCACACCAACATATAAGCAGCCTTATCCGAGCTATAGGACCACGCACCAAGATCAAGCCTGGAATGTCTGCATGCATCTACTCACATTGTAGCCAACTGCCTTCATTGGTCTGAGGAGGCCAAACATGACAGTTGCAATGGCAAGATCAATCGGTTCATTCTCCTGGGCAAAGATCTCATCTTGCAGAGGCGCCGTCTGAAGCATTTTGTGTCTGGGTGCTTCGAGATAGCCTCTGGTATTATGCAGTGGTACCACTCCTCATGGGGCCGGCTGATCGAGCGCCGAGAGCGGGTAGCTCTGACGCCTCGGGCAAGATCTTAAGATCGCCTTGATCTTTCAATGACTGACAGATTCAATCCATTGACCTCGCTGCATAGCTTCCCTTGATATGGATGTAGAACCCTTCGTCCGAGATCTGCCTAAGATTGAGCTGCATGTTCATGTCGAAGGCACACTGACACCACAGCTAAGATGGAAGCTCTCTCTACAGAATGGTATCCAGCTTCCGTACCAAACCTATGAAGATTTACTGGCGAGCTACGCCACGATGTACAACCATCGTAAGGAACTCCAACCAGACAACCCACTGCCGACTTTTCTCGAAGCCTACTATGGAGGAATGGAGGTTTTGAGGCAGGAATCCGACTTCTACGAGTTGGCAATGGAATATTTTGCAAAAGCTGCATCTATGAACGTTCGATATTGCGAGCCCTTCTTTGACATACAGGCGCATACGCGCCGAGGGGTGCCGACTGCAGCGGTCATGAATGGTTTGCAGCGAGCAAGACAGGATGCGAAAGCACAGTACGGTATCCAGTGCAACTGGACACTCTGCTTTCTGCGTGACATGAGCGTCGAATCTGCCGAGACAGCTTACGAGGAATGCCGACCATATCAAGGCAAGGTCTTCAAGGCCATCGGCCTAGACAGCAACGAATACCACCGCCCTGCCACGTTGTTCGACTCAGTCTACAGACGAGCGCGAGCAGATGGACTTCACGTCACCGCTCACTGCGATGTCGGACAGAAGGACACGCATGAGCACATCAAGCAGGTCATCAGTGTTGTGGCTGGTAGTGGTCTGGATAGGATTGATCATGGCTTGAACGCAGCAGAAAAGCCCGAACTCATCGAGTTAGTCCGGAGCAGAGACCTAGGTATGACGCTCTGCCCGCACGCCTACAATCGACGCAATCCACCTGGCTATGTGTTCCCTCTTGTGAGAAGACTTTTCGATGCTGGAATCAAGATCACGATCAACTCGGACGACCCAACCTACATGCATGATATGTGGGTCTCCGAGAATCTGCAGCTTGCAAGAGATCACTGCTCATTCAGCGACCCCGAAATGGTCCAGCTTCAATGCAACGCCATTGACATCTGCTGGGCCTCTGACGAGGTCAAAGATCAGCTACGAGGAGAACTTGCAGCTTTCAGCAAGACTTATCGTCAGGCATAATAGCGTCCAGTGAGCACGTCACAACGTGTGCGTACGCTCATTGGCATTTTGTCAAGTCAATCTGTACAGCCTTGGCACTTCGCTCCTTCATCGGCATGCTTATCTGAGCCGGACCCTGGCCTATCTTGCGGCAATCGGATGCGACTGCAGGACGACACCCTGGATACCAACCACATGTTGTGCCACTTACAAGGTAGCAATAAGATTCAACGGACTTCCAGGGCTGCAATTTTCAACGAAGATCAAGCCATCAACCCAAGAACGACTTCCACCTTGCCATACAATGGCTGACAAGGATGTCAAAGTGGCTTCGGCTGCCGCAAGCAGCAATGATGAACAAGATGCAGAGCTTCACGCGGCGGATTCAATCGTCGCGAAAAGAGTTGTGCGTAAGATCGACTTCTGGATCATACCACTGCTATTTGTGACGTACAACTTCAACTTCATGGACAAGACTATCCTTTCGAGCGCAGCAGTTTTTGGCCTGAAGGACTCAACAAATCTGAAGGGCACGAATTACAGCTGGGTCTCATCCGTATTTTATTTCGGCTACCTCTTCTGGGAATATCCTACTACCATCCTCATCCAACGTCTTCCCGTGGGCAAATACGTTGCTTTCAATACTTTCTTCTGGGGCGCTGTTGTTGCTCTTACTGCAGCCTGTAGCAACTTTGACGGCCTCGTCACTGTCCGATTCTTGCTCGGAGTTGCAGAAGCCACAATTTCGCCCGCTTTCCTGTACATCACAACAATGTGGTATACCCGAAGTGAAGTGCCAACCAGGACAGGCATTTGGTTTGCGGGCAACTCACTCGGAGGCGTCATTACAAGCTTTCTTGCTTATGGACTTGGCCATGTCAAGAACCCATTGGAGCCTTGGCAATGGATGTTCATCGTTCTCGGCTGTGCGACCTTTCTCTGGGGTTTCGTGTTGCTTTTCATGCTGCCGGACACCATCGCCTCCTGTTCATTCCTCACTGCAAATGAAAAGCATATTGCAGAACAACGAGTAATCCACCAAGGCACGGGAAAGGCAAAACATGCTTGGAAGCCGGCTCAAATCCTTGAATGCTTTATGGATCCCAAAACTTTCTTCTTCTTCGCCATATCGCTTCTCACTCAGATCCCCAATGGCGGCACCCAGAACTTCGGCAATCTCGTGCTCAAAGGCTTCGGCTTCACGAGCCTGCAGACAACACTGGTGACATTGCCATCGAGCTTCATCAGCTTCTTCTGCATCATGGGCACTGGTCGTCTGGCCGGAGCTTTCGGCAACGTCACTCTGTTGCTGATTTGCGCAGTCGTGCTGTGTCCTGTAGCAGGCTCTGCGATTATCTACGCCAGTGGTCCATCGCAAGGCGTGAAGCTTTTCGGCTACTACTTGCTGTCGACAGGACCATCTGCGCTACCATTGTCGATGTCTTTGGTGGGAGTCAACTATAAAGGTAGCACGAAGAAGATGACAATGACTGCTTTGCTATTTCTGGCGTACTGCACGGGCAATATTGCAGGACCACAGTTCTTCAAGTCTAGCGAAGAGCCACACTATCCGACTGCGTTCACAGCCATCATGATATGCTATGCGCTTGTTGTACTGATGGCGTTGGGATCGCGGGCTTATTTGACGTTCGAGAACAAAAGACGAGACAGATCGCAGGGCAATGACGATGTGGTAGCAACTGCTTCCGAAGGCATGGATGATGAGCTTACCGACTGGAGTTCTCCAGGATTTAGATATCGAATGTAAGACACGATGAAGTCTGAGCCCAGAAAGCACGAGCCTCAGTCATGCTCGCAATCTGTTTCGAGAAAAGTGGGCCCGCATTGAACTTGAGTACTTCACTCGAAATCTGCCGCGCAAAGCATAGATAAACCACGCTTCAAACCTGTCACATATGCTTCAACGCCGACGCTGGTCGCGCATGTTACACCTCGAACGACGCCCGCGACTTTAAGGGACGGGTCAAAGATCACGAGCGACCTCGGTTGCCATCAGCATGGTTCATTTTGTGCGCGAGGACACTGTGCTGTCTTCCAAGCAGCGCTCCAAAGAGTACTGGAAGCTCACGAAATACGTCTATCCCTTATATGTCACACACAGACGACGCAACATCAGTCTTACCCAGCTGTATCCACTTCACGAATGGAAACAGCGCTACAAGGACCTACAAGTACGACTTGACCGTGGACTGCTCCCATACGAAGCATACTCTCTGAATGAGCTACGCCGCTTCGCTCGTCAGAGGTGTCGAAGCATTACCACGATTCCCGACGACAAGCTGAGTCTGATCCAGCTCCTCGAGAAGGCTGATGAGGATATGACCTTCCCGCTCATGGATCTGCCGGCCGAGCTGCGCTGTAGGATCTACGAGTTTCACTTTGCGAGTCTCAATATCCCTTCGAGTCCGACGCAGCCACCAATCACGAAAGTCAGCAAGGTCGTCCGAAAGGAGTCTTTGCCTATCTTCAACGATCACGTCAACAGCACATAGCGAGATGGCTCTGGACAACTAGGCTACATTGCAGAAGAACACCGCAGGCGATTGGAAATAGCTTCTTAAGAAGACCAAGGCTGATTGCTGGAGGACGAGAGCGAGCTGGCTTGACTGTTCTCGAGGTACGTGCGGCTGTGAAAGAGACCGGAGAAGGCGTGCAGGAGCCTTCACGCTGCTTGGGCCCGGTAACGGCCAGTAAGGGCGTGCAGGATGCGATTTCCCTCGAAGGACTCTTCGTTCAGCGCTTCGCAACATACGATACAATCGAAAGATGCTGGTGGCGAAGCAGCCCCATAGATTCCTCTTTGGCCGAGAATATCAGCATGCAGGTGTGAACACTGAATCGCCTCACCTTACCTCGATTCTACGCCAACTGCTGCATGACATCGTGATCAAGTTGTTCGACGCCTTAACTGCACTAGCAGTATCCTCAAACCTGCTCGAATCAATTTCTCCAAAATTCGACCTACCTATGCCTCGCGTCAGAGGTATTCAAAGACGCTTCTCAGCGGATAGCACACTAAAAGAAGGCTGGTTAGGAAACGCTAGGAAGAGAGTGTGTACTCAGCTGGAGTGCTAGCACGCCAATGTGAACAGAATTATAGTTCACGTGGGTTCTATCTCAGGGTGCGTGATACCCTAGATAATTCTTCAAAATCTGCCTTGGACGAAGTCTGCCCTCCTGCTTTCTCTCAATCTAGGACTTCGAAGTGACCGTCGACTTTACCACGTCACCCAGATGAAACGTCTTAACGGAAGCTTGGTTTACATACGTGTGTAGCTCCTTTACGGTCTAATTCGGCACATGCTTTCTTAAGAACGAACAGCGGGTCATTCTGGTCAGACATGCTTGCCGTAGTTTTCTCATGTCTTGTGAAAGCCAAAGGTGATATGAAGTTGATCTGGTGTTGGTGATGAGCGGGTCCTCTATAGTCAAAGCGACCAAGTAGTTTTCAACGATAGGGCGGTAGAGCTAATCTTTGAGGAATGAAGATCTATGAGCCACTTCGAAAGTAATGCCAGCGCTTTATACGCTTTAAGGGACGGTCACGGTCGTGTGGGTATGCTGGGAAGGATGGTAGACGCTGAGAATGTGCCTGAGTCTTGAGACGGGGAGTTTACCATGCAAAAGAAAGTGAACAACTTAGGGCTCACATGTGATATCATTACGGCCGCTCTTCAGCGCGCAGCACAATCAGAATGAGCTGGTTTCGACACGTAGTGCATGACGCCCGTTTGCTTGCTGAAGGCAAAGACGCGAACGTGAATGTAAGAGCGCTTTACATCACTCGAGCTACACGCCAGCTCTGAAACGGCTCAGTCACCAAGCGGCGCACTGCCACCACCGCTCCAGAAACACTCAGATCCCCCCCCCGAGCCACTTTCAATCATACCTCAGCTTCTCCCCATACGTCTCCAACTTCTTAACCGCCTTCTCCAATCTCTTATTCTGCGCCTTCAACCGTCCAACAAAATCCTCAACAACAACCAGTTCCTCCCACATCACATTCTTCTCACCTTTCTCCAACACCTCCTTCAAAACACTCATAATTTGCCCAAAGAGAGTATCTTCATACTTGCCCGGAGCTTGACGTAATTCGCTAAGATCTTCATAGATCTGGGCGCTGAGTTTGGGACTCTCGCGGATGTCGAGAGGGATGCCATGGTAGCGCTCCCAGCGTCGACGGTGTTGATTGCATTCCCAATCGTAGGCGCGTTTGGTTGAAAGAAAGTATTCGCGGAGGGAGGAGTCGGAGACTTCCCAGTAGGAGGATTGGGTCATGGTCGAGGACTATGTTCGTCTCGAAGAGGCGGACCGCGGTACTTCTGATGAGCGCTGTGCCAGACTCGAGCTGCGTTATAAGTTATGTCTGCGTTACGAATGGTTTCCGTGACATTCGAGAGAGCTCGAGCTGCTGCAGAAACGGCAAGACAGGCGCACAGGCCAACAACAAAGATGCAGCCGACATCAAGTCTCACCCAGCCCGTGAAGGCGAGTGTTGAATCACCTTCCAAATCATCGTCGGACTGCAAAAATTGGACCACTCGCTCATTTTCGACTTCCAGATGCAATGGTCGCCTCAGATAGCATGGCCATTACTGCAGCGACGAGCTTTTCCGACAAGATTCTGCTTATTGAACAGATAAAAGGGGGCTGCAGCTAGCCCAGCGGGTCTGATGGTGTTCTTGGGTAACATCAAGTGTATACGACTTGAGATTCTCCTCCACGATGATCGATGATTATGGTGCCAAGACTTTCACGGGTTTTGCGGATTCTGGGCTTTGCGGATTCTGCGTATACCGATAGAACAAAGCTTGATCCGCGGCCGGGTTTTGCGGACGCTTCGGGTGAAGAAGGCACAAACTAGATATTGTATAAGAGCACTGAAGGTCGCAGTGGTTGCTTGTTTTCTTCCAAGAAATTCCTCTTCATCGCCTCGAAGCAGACACACCGCGAAAATGCCCGCCCCTTCAGATATCTTGCAGTTCATGCGAGGTCAATTGTTCCAGACTCCAACCTTGCCAAACACAAGCTTCGAGGGCAAGACTGTGGTGGTCACTGGTGCAAATACTGGGCTGGGGTATGAGTGTGCGAAGCAGCTGTAAGTTCTCGTGGCCAGAATCAGATTAATCCATCTCCTGACAGCATCCAGTATCGCCCTAGGCGTATCCACACTAGTACTCGGGTGTCGAAGCCTATCGAAAGGCGAAGCTGCTCGCGACAGCTTACAGTCCAGCAAAAGTTCCAAGCACACTTCCATTCACGTATGGCAGGTCGACATGGCAGACTACTCTTCCGTCAAGGCCTTCAGCAAAAGAATGACCAGTGAACTTCCACGACTGGATGCGCTTCTGGTGAATGCTGGCATCTCGACAAACCAGTATCAAATAGCCGAAGGACTTGAAAGCACTTTCACCGTCAACGTTGCCGCTGCGTTCCTGCTCGCTTTGCTGTCTATCCCGCAACTCGAGCGTACAGGCGCGCAGTTCAGAACCTCGACCAATTTGACAATTGTTGGCTCGAATGTGCATGCTTTCGCACCCCATCAGCAACTACAGCAACCGGGCTCTGGTCAAGTCTTCTCAACCTTGAGCGACAAATACCAAGCAGACATGGCATCGCGCTACTTCCTCAGCAAGTTGGTCGTCATGCTCTGTGTCCGCGAGTTGGCAAGCAGAGTCCCGAGCAACCGAGTGATAATCAACTGTCCTAGTCCAGGCTGGTGTAAGACTCAGCTGTTCCGCCAAGATGATGGAGGCTTTATGGGGCGCAATATGCTCAAGCTGATCGGTCGGACTGGGGAAGTTGGAGCAAGATGCCTGACTTCAGCGATTGTAGCTGATCACAACACACACGGCCAATACTTGAGCGAATGCCAGGTCAAGAATTCTTCGGTGTTTGTGAGAAGTCCAGAAGGTCGACACTTGCAGAAGCCGTTGTTCGAAGAACTAATCCAGCTTTTGGAGAACACTTCGCCAGGAATCTCAAGTATCCTGAACGGGGAGAAGCGGAATATCTAAGCCCGTGAGAATACTGCGCGGTTATCAGCGAGACATAGCATGTATAATAATGATCATCATGGACTTACCCGTCATAATCTGTATTCATGATATCCTCGGTCAACAGGTCCCAATTCAGCCAAGACATGGCTTCCAGATCGTCCTGGTGAGAGTGCTGCTGTGAGTGTACTGACCCTGACTCTGACTTCATGCTTTGTGTTTGCATGTTTGACCGTGCTTCAGTCACTTTCTGCATGAGCTTCGCTATGGGTTTCCATAACAGGCCTGTTTCGGAATCTGCCACAATGCGTGCATAGTCATCATAGCTGCGTTGTGCAACATCCCAAGCATAGTCCGCTTGAGAGCCTCGCGCAGTGCAAAGCTCAGCCAGTACAACCGCCAAGGCATACCACTTGACCCACGCAAACCAGGTCCATTTCGCGAAATCGGCGAAACTTCTCTTGGTCTGTGATCGCTCTAGCACTTCTGTCGCGGTGGCCAAGACATCGAAGCTGTCTTCGGGCGGTCTATAGCCACTTCCGCGTTTGTGCAGTGGTCGGTACAAAAGAAGCCGAATAGCAACCAAGCTTTCGTGAGCGACATGGATCGTAAACTTCTCTATCGACGAAGATGCAGCACAAGATTTCTCGAGCTGTTTGACGTAGCTTTCATATTCTGCAAGCACTGCCACCTGCGATTGCCATCCCTCCAAGGTAAGGGTACCTGATGAGCCGATCTCAGTGAGCTTACGTTGGCACACTCCTGCAACATGAGCGACACGAGAGAATGTCATCTCCGTGAGGCGACTTTCGTGGGCGATATCTACCGGAGTGGACCCAGGACTTAGATCCTGGTCATTTGCATTCGCTGGTATACACTGCAAGTCATGAGACGTGAGCAATGGCTGCGTGCCCCGATCAAAAGCGCATTGCAGGTCAAATTTGCCGATGCAGGACCAAAGTCTTCGGTATGTCTCAGTCCTGAGTGTGTTGTCGGCTGAGTTGACAATTTTAGCTGGGATTCCCTGGGCATGAGCGATACGTATTGCGAGAGGCAGAAGCGTCCATGACGTTGCATTGGCCCGGTTCGCTCGCAGTCCAGCCTAGTTCATACAGCATTAGTTGACCTGCGTCGATATTCACTACTTGCCTGCTGAGAACATTACCAGGTATATTACGAACGCTTGCAGTGTCTCCAATCGGTTCGTGGTTAGAAGGTCTGCTGAGGCCAGAGCCGCTTCTGTATAGTGCCGATACCTTTCCGCCAGGATTTGCTTGTTTGCCATCTCATAGTCGAGAATTGAGCAAGTCGCAACAAAGCACATTGCGAGCTTCAGTGCCTTAATGCTTGGATCTATACTCGCATTCGCCGAAGAGATTAAATGGGAAGCGGTCGGCCAATGTAGCACCTTGAAGATTAGGTCAACCCGCTCTCTGTAAGTGTCTATAAGCCAGCCTTCAGGCACGGTTTCCGTATCCTGACGAGTATGCTCTGTCTGGGACTGAAACAGCAAATGATACGAGCCGATCGCACTGTGAGGTAATTCTCCGGACGAGGCAACCTCACGGGCTGGTACTGATGTGCTGTAGCCATTCGTATGAGTGGTACTCTCTGGTGATTCGAGTACTTCTTTCAAATCGGTCACAGCATCAGCGAGTTCTGACCAGAATGCTGGCGCAACAAATGTATCCAGGGATTGAATTTTGGAGTCAATCCCTTCGCTCGTAGTCTCTGAAGGCAAATGAATCTGCTTCCATGATGAGCACTGCCTGCAATGGCCGTTTCTACCTAGGCAGACTGACTTGCTTGCCACTTTGCATGCGAGCAATGATGGCCTCCAGGTTCCCAACTCTATCCTTCAGGGTCGATACATCGGAACGTTTATTGCCGCTCTTGCCTCTAGGCAGTCGATGACGCTGGACAGCGGTGCATTCGATGCCTGCTTTCATGCATGCCGAGCATGGGATGCTCTTGCTGCATTTTGTCTTGCGACGCTGGCATTGCTGGCAGCTTAGCTGCGCTAAAAGTAGGCTCATATCATCTCGAGGCCTCCGATTCAGGGCTACAAATAATGGGATGATCTTTGAAGAGCAGGAAATCACATTGTGATGTGAAAGGAAGAGCGTGAGTGGTGACGCGAGGACGTGTAACGTGAGATGAAAAAGCCAAGACTATACCAATTGGCGAGAGATTGATGGAACCTTTGATTAACCAAATACTTTGCAACATCAACTTGCGTGTACAACATATCATTTCGTACTGCTTTGGCCGCATACATCAATGATCCCCAAGATGCTACAAGACGTCAACTCTATAAAGCTCTAGCAAGTCCCTCTTCGGCCAGTCGCTCAATAGCGCTACTGATCTGTGCATTGCGGTCGTCTAGGTCTTTGAAGCAAAGTCTTACCTCCTCAATCATCTGCCTAGCGTTTCTGCTTTGGCCTTGCAGCGCCATTTCATACGCGTCTTCCAGCTTTTGGTCGAGTTCCTCGAAGTTGTGGGCGACATATATATCCACAGCATCGTGAAGCTCTGGAACACTTTCTCGTCTTGAGAACGGTGTCATAGCGCATCTCTCCAGGAGATATTCATGTCTTTGGCGGATGTCGTTGAGTTCCGAGCATGTTTGATCGTGCAGAGTCTTGATGCTTTCATCAATATAGGAAAGCGTGCCTCGTCGACGGGTCTGTAGCAGGTTAGTTCTGGTTGGTGACTGATGAGACCGCTCACCTGGAGCATGATTCTCACCAGCTTGATTTCGGCTCTCCTCTGGGACAGGCTCTCGATCTAGTGGATCGCAACTCATCGTGTTCGTGAGGTCTAAGGAATTGGCGAGTCCAGACGAAGGTCCCAGCAGAACAACCATATGCTTCGTCTTAACAAAGTCTTCCATTTCGACATTGCGACAAAGACTCTTTGCGATTCGCACAAAGGGGCCTTCATCGCGGACGAAAATAGCAGTCATTGTTGATGATCCGAGCTGGCCCATCTGCGCGATTGCGCTCCATCTGCTGCCACTCAAGCAGACTATGCAAGGATATGGACGCGGATGCAGCAAGTCACCAGGGATGTAAGTTGAGATCTTCAACGTATCGCGTACAATCCTCTGTCGATGCTACCATTTCACATAAATCATGCCTTCAATACCATCCCCGCAGAATATACTCCGACCTTACCGCCGGAGAGCAGAGCGCCTTCTGAATCCTCGAAGCGTGTCGCCCACGACGACTGCCAAATCTCCCCAGACGCCGGTTCTATCGTTCAAACATGGTATCTTTCTCAACTCCAGATCCTGTACTCTTTATGCTCGCAGCCGAGCTCTTCTGTCCTGTGGGACTTGTGACCATCGGCTGATCAAGCAAGCTGCCATCAGGCGCCTTGCCATTACTGGCAGCTGACCCACCTCCAGTTCCGGCATCCGCTTCCGCTGTGTCGAGTAAGTCTCCGGCATGCTCTTCGCCCTCGTCATCTTCATCATCTTCAGTGCCTCGAGTCGAAGCACCACGATCAAGTTCTTTCTGCGCCTCGTCCATTCGTCTCCTAACCTCTTGGGCAACGCGCATACCGTCAGTAACAATGTTGTCCAGCATGCCCTTGAGACCCTTGCCTGGTGCCACAACGCCGGCTCCGGGTCCACCAAGTGAGGGCGATAATGACGGAATAGGTGATGCACCTGCGCTGGTCGAGCCAGACAAGAAGCTAGGCGACGTGAGGGTGCTTGACGGCAGTGGTGCATCTGCGAGATGGAACGAATTCGCAAAGCCGGAATCAAAGAACGACTCCAGCGTCTCATCAGCGAGGACAAGCATTCGGAAGGTAGGCAGAGTGATATGGACTGGACTGCTCGGATCCAAGGCGGCGTTCGCTTCCGCGTTCTTCGTTGATGTTTGCCCGAAAGAGTTATGGCTTGGTCTTGCGAGTAGCGAATTCTCTTTGGCATCATATGGTGTGCTGTCTCCGTCAAGTGGGTTCTCGTCGGTCGACTGGGGTTTCTTCTCGTTCAGATCAAGCAAGTCATCGTTTGCACTTTCGGAAAGCTTCAAATCGCTGATCTTCTCGGCGGCAGCATTTGCGTCTGCCTCTCCTTGCCGTGATGGGTGATCTGGGTCGGCGTATTCAAAACAGCGCCGGATGAAAGCCGAGACAGCAGACAGGAACTGCTCATCCTTTGAGATGGGCAGGCCGTCCGGTCCGTTCACAGGCTGCTCGTTCTGTGAGCCGTTGCTGCCGTGCACGCCTCTTCGCGAAAGGAACAGCAAAGCCTCTGATATTCTCAGAATGCCTTCCCGGTCGACCTTGCCATCATTGTCATCGTCGTATAACTCGAAGAAGTACGAGATGTTGGACATGATATCGCGGTTTCCTTTGATTGGTGCAAGACCGACAACCACGTTCTGCAAGGTCAAGGCCCCATTGCCATCTGCATCCCACTTTCCGAACAGACGCTGCATAAAATCGTGATCCGCAGGCTCGGGGCCGTTGCCCCAGGGCGACATATTGACCGATTTGCCTCGCAGGGTATTGCTGAAGTACCCGTTTGATTTGTCCTCTTTCGAAGGCGAACTCGGTGAGTCGGTGACTGCCCACTTAGATATGCCGGCAAGAAATTCTCTGAAGGCATCATAGTCCATGAGCGTAGCGCTGGCGCCGAGTGCCACTCGTCCCAGTTCTGGCACGTTGCCAGGCACACCCGTGACTATCTCACTCGCGCGTTGTCGTGCAAGCTTGGCTCGACGTTCGGTCTCAGCCTGTATCATTTGTGCTCGATGCTGCCTCTCATAAAGGATGGCATAGAAGCGATCATACAGGAAGCCGAGGTCGTTGGTTGACAATTTCTTGCTTTCAGGGCCTAGGTTGCGGATTGATGTGCGCTTCGCGAAAGATTCGATGTTCTCAATAACAGCTGCCTTGTGCTTGGCACGTTGCTCGGAGATTGTATGCTGCGTGATGCCTTCAAACTCCTTGAACGCCACGACCATTAGAGCTTGAAAGTTTGTAATAGCGCGGTGCTTTGGATTCTCCGATGTAGGGTGCGCAGATTCTCCTAGCCTTGCAAAGTATGACTTCAGGACAGAAATGAAAGTGCCTGTACGCACATTAGCAATAATCACCAAGGTGGCTGAGATGAAGTCGCTGGCGTTTCACATGGCCAGTGCCGACCTTCACTGCGCGTCGCAGCACGCATAAGTGACACTCACCATCATCCGTGGCATCTAGTAATTCCTCGCCATTAATCCGAAGAATAGCGAGACCGACCTGGAACAGCACTTTCGGGCCCTCCAAGAAGAACACATCCAGTACACGAAAAGCAAATATTAGGGGCATGCTGTTGATGTAAAGCGACAAGAACCAAGGCAAAGAGACAACCGACAGCTGAACGTCGTTCTTAACGAGATGGTCCCAGATAATAGGCATGGTCTTTTCAACGAGACTTTCAAACACCTTCTGGTCGAGCAGTGTGCCGTACATGGTTGTTGAGTAGTAGCCAGGCAATAGTCGGTCGCAAAGTATAGAAAGAAGGTAGAAAGCCTGAGTTTCGGAGAGATATCTGAGAAGCACCCACGTTAGCTTTATCCGTCTCGCGGATGGCGGACTCACGTACATCAATAATGCTGCCACAACAATGTTCATGGCTTGACAATATCCTACTTCCTGGTTGGTCCAGCTGTAAGCTGTAAGTACTCTGCGGAGGCGACCAATGCCTTCATCACTCTGGAAGCCGGCGTATTCAGGCAGACTTCGATTGAGATCTTTCTCGATCTCGTCGATCGCGAGAGAGCCCTCGCCTTCGTGCTTAGCGAGCGTCTCTTGATAGAGCTTGGGCTTTTGAAGTCGCAGATAGAATGAGCCGGAAGCAAGCTCCCAGATCTCACCTCTGAGCAGATTGGGAAGGCCGACTCTGATCAATCGGTGAAAGTCGGGTTGTCGTACAAGGGTGGTGTTTCTTCCATTCTCTTTGAGATACTCGTGCCACAGCCTCATCTTACTGCGATCTCTGAGTTTTCGCACATTGCCTGGATATTTGAAGATGCTTCCAAGGCCTGTATCGGGTGGAGACCTTGGAGTTCCATCCGGCTTCGTGGCCGTCGGTTCGGCTTCGAAGTCATCGTACAAGAAGTACTCTGAATAGCACTCCTGCGCGACTGTCCGCATGTTGTCGACCTCTTTGATTCCCTGCCTCAGCCCTCTCTTGAGCCCATCACAGAAACGCTCGCACTGCTGCCTGCTGCCCTCCAGCTGAATCGTAAGCTTTGGCGGGGCAGGTGCGCCTGGCTTGCCTTCACTCCCTGGATCGAAGCCATTCCACGTCGTTATCGAGAGCGCAAACATATAGCTCTGGGTATGCAGTCGCTCAACCCTTCGCACAGCACATAAGGGCAGTGTGAAGCCATTGCCAGCCGGGCCTGTGCCATGGGTTCTGCCAGTAAACGCGCTACTAGCGCTCGTACTTGCCGTGTTAACGAATGATGTGTTGACTGTTGAAAAGCAGAGGAACTGCTCGCTCAAGTGTAGCTGTCCGACATAGTGGGTGCCTCGTTCGCGGTCCCAATTGCTCTTATCCCAGCTGCCCGCCTGTCCCTTAGATACGCTTCCTTTGCGCTTCGTTGGTAGCGTAAGCTCGGCCGTGATCTCGTAAAGAGGATTCTGACTGTCTGGAAGGCGGAATTGGTGGCGGAAGAGTTGTGCTTTCGACGGTCTCCCAGAACTCGAACCCAGAGGCCCAGGCAATACAGCGGGATCTATGAGCTGTTGGGCCTTCTGCACGAGGTTCTGTAGGAACATATTGGGCGGGACGTGGCTCGCACAGACTTCATGTCGGAACGGAAAGACTGAAATCTATGTCATTGTGGTGAGCAGGGCGAAGTATCGTTCTAGCTGAAGGGTGGTCTGTTGTGCCTCTGTTTCTGTATACGAAGTGAGAGAGCTAGAACTATCATGAAACCCTCAGGCATGCAGGTCTTGGCATTGTCGATGGATGCAACACGGCTGACTGCGGATCAAGCATTCGTCATCCTCTACTTCGACCTCTGCGCTGTTGCTGCAACTTCATTTTCTACATGTCACAGCGAGATCTACAATGTTTGAATCGTGTGGTTGCTAGAGAAGCGATCCAAGAGGCTCGAGGCCAGCAACTTCGGGATGCTATCAACAACAGCTTTGTCTGCTATGGAGCTAGCTCAGGGCTTTCGTTCGGCGAGCATGCCTTGAATGATTTAATGGCACAAAGCGCGGATCATTAGCAGACACAGGAGCAATGCTAGGCATCCCGTTGCATATTCTACACGATCTTCGAGCAGATATCCTGAAGCTCGCCTACACTAATCCCGCTATTAGGCTTGAATCGATCAATACCGATGACAAATGGCCGCCGCAGTGTTAGGCACAAGCCCACTCTCCATCCTCGTTCCCATCGCCGCCGGACTCCCATCAAAGCCATTCTACACCTTGGCGCGAGCAGTATGGAGCGTTCTGTTGTTACGGCGACGGAAGAACACGATTGTTGTCCATACAGCCGTGATGAACCATAACAGCATATTCACCAGGTCCACCCACACCGCGCTCTTCATTCGCTGTTGGCCATGCTGTTCGGGTGTAGGATCGGCTGGGATATAGATCTTGCCGAAGAGGCCGAAGAGAGCTGTCCAGAGGATAAACAGAATCCAGTCCCACCAGAACGTGAACTCGCCGGGGATAAATTTGAGGACGCCGTATACCTAGAGGATCACACTGGTCAGCAGTCGCGCCAAAGTCTGCTGATAGAATGCAGGCTTCATCTGAGATGCGATGGTCACAGCCTGAAGAGTCCCGCGAAGTCTCCACTCACCAGAACCGTTACTGCTGCCATACCAGCCACGACCTCTGCGAACACCCACTTGCCGTCCGCAGCGACACCTGCCTGACTGCCATGGTGAAGGTCTGTTCCATACAGACCCGCGACCGTAATAGCGAGCACAAATTGGAGAAAGCGTAGGATAAGGCGTATGATGCCGCCGATAAGGCCTCCCGAGCCGTCGCGGTCTACGACCTTGTCGAGAACACCCATTGTTAGAAGTATGCGCTGGAACACTGCTCAGGTATATGCGCCGGCGCGTAGGAAGATGCTCTGTCGATGTTGTGGTAGTTTTGCGGATTGGATTCGCGTTGCGCTATTAGAGATTATTAGAGCAAGTGTGCCAGACACTCGCGATTGCAATGGAGGTACAGATATGGAGAAGGGAAGTCGTGATCGTGACCTTGTGACTGCGGAATGAGGCGAGGCGTACCTTGTACTATATCGTTATCGGGGAGCGGTGCTGTTGGACCTCGCTTGCTTGGTTGCTTGCTTGCGGTGAATCGATCGCTTAGGTCAGGCCCACTGCTGTCGCGGCCTTGTGGAACAATGTCCACCTCCAGCGCCTGTTCCCAGCGTGTCGCTGTGAATACAGTATACTATTCTCAAAAATGCGCCGGTCTTTCGATCTTGTCGCGAATCATTAAACTTCCAACCTGCTTTGGCAGATTAGCCGCTACGTCAGAGTCCGAGCTTCAGATGGCAAGCGCGGCAGGGATGTTATTGGCTGCGACTTGACGCGCTTGGAGATATCCCATGCTCCCATGTCTTCGACACCGACATGTCGTGTCCCAACGACCGCTACGAGGCCTGTTTCATAGCGTTCTGGACGCGCCATTGCGAATGCCGATGTGTTTGAGCCAGATATGGGCAGACTTTGAGATGGTGTGGTGGAGATGAACGCCAGAGACGAGACAATGCACCCTGAGGCTGACACGAGGATGGTCAGCTTCGAAACACGCGTGAAGGCTGGGTTGTCTGGCTGTCAAAAGATCTCTGACGACGATTTGGCGGGGTGTTCATTTGCCACATTCTTTGGACTGTAATCGGCAATCTGGCAGAATGCCCGCAAGAGACGAGTCCGGAGCGAGATCATGAATATCCCAAAACCTCTTGTCCATCGCCGAAAGGTATGAGCAGTGCGCACGATCCCTGGAGACTCTTCACCTGCGAAGGCATAATGACTACCCTCACACCACAGCATCTGGAGCAGCCAGCGATGTTATTGCCGCGCGAGCCATGGTGATCTCATCGCGAGCGAGCTTGACCATCTGGAAGGAGGAGTCCCCTAATCCACAGCCACACTTTACGAGGCGATTCTGATGTCCTGAATTCAATGACTCGGCTCGTTGTCTGGGAGCCACGCAGTTGCATTTCAGAAACATGCAAAAGTCAAAGCAAGCTTTGAGGCATATTGTCTTTAGTAATCACAGCCCTAGACTGCACCGACTGGAAACTGCCATTGCACCTGCGCAAAGGAATGGTGCCATCAAGCGACTCGTTAAGCTTGCCTGAATGAGCATTCAAGCATGCCTGGACCTCGCGCGAACTACATACAAGCTACTTTTTAAGCTACACAAGCGCTACACTGTCCAGTCGTATTGCACTGGCCTCACTCACCGGCTGCGACCCGCTAAACGAATGTATGGTGATTGAAGTGGCTCGTAACGGCCTTGTTCTGAGTCTTTTCGGCCTTTCATCTATGATCTGCATGAGACGGAAGCATGAGGCTCGGAATTTTGACTACTGGCGAGGCGCTAAGGAAGATTTCCTCGCCGGCTGGTCAGGATCACTTCTAGCAGCTCATTGGCAGAGCTAGGCGCAAAACAACATCGACGGATGTGCCCGCTGTGGTTGTGCTCTGGCGGAGCGTGTGCACTGCTTAAGCATGAACAACCCTTGTTTTGGTGCGCCTAAATGCCCATTAACGACTGCATGCGCTGGCAGTGGCTCCTCGCTGTAAGTATGGCGTTGGCGAGATATTCAGCATTTCATTTAAACGACTTCTCTCTTATAAGCGTGCGATTGCAGAGTATGCAGAATGCCAGCTGCGATTATGGCTCGTTGGCAAGACATTGTTCGCCAGAAGCGTACGGCAACTCTGGCAAAGATTCCAGATCAGTGGATGCTGGCAGAAGAGACACTCGCAGCAGCCAAAGAGCAACGTTCAATAGCTGGGCGCTTCTTTGAGAGCCTCCTGGATGATGCTGCAAGCACAATCACGACCTCCAGCAATGACACCCTGCTGGCAAGAATGGGTGGTGGAGAGTTGTCCGCTGTGTCGGTAGTGTCTGCGTTCTGCAGAAGAGCAGCTTATGCGCACCAGCTTGTACGTCTAGCGTACTCACGGTTCTACATGGCTTATGCTAACGTCATGACATAGTCCAACTGCTTGCTGGAAATCGACTTCAAGGCCGCCTTGGCTCGCGCATATCAGCTTGATACTTACTTCAAGACTCACGGCAAGCTTGTAGGCCCGCTGCATGGTCTGCCGTACACCATGAAAGATCACTGGCACGTCAAGGGTCTCGACACGTCAATGGGATACGTGGGTTGGATCGGCACACAGGGTGGTCGGTCTAGGACTGGTGTTGATGACGTTGAGAGTGAGCTCGTCGCCAGTCTGAATGCTCTCGGAGCAGTGCTTATCGCCAAAACCTCTTTGATGCAAAGCACGTGGAACGGCGAGACAAGCAATAACATACTTGGTTATCAGTGGAACCCCTGCAACCATCATCTGTCATCTGGCGGCTCGTCAGGAGGCGAAGGTGCATTGCAAGCTCTCCGAGGCAGTGCGTTCGGCTTTGGGTCTGACATTGGCGGGTCCGTCTCGATGCCTGCTGCCTCCAATGGCGTATTCAGTCTAAAGCCGTCTCACGGTCGTGTGTCGATGTACAACATCGCGAACAGCTCTGCAGGTCAGATGACCATACCGACCGTTGCAGGTATCTACGCGCAGTCAGTGTCCGATCTCCGACTTGTCTTCAAAGCTCTCCTGTCCTCTCAACCCTGGTTGCGGGACCCAGAGGTCCTTCCTCTACCGTATCGAGGTCCTTCGACAGTCGATACACTTCCGCTCGCTTTAGGGCTGCTCGCTTCAGATTCTGTGGCGCATCCTCATCCACCAGTCACTCGTGCTATTTTCACGGTCGCAGCTGCTCTCGAGAAGGAGAAGCACGAGCTTGTCGCATGGAAAGCGCCTGGCCACGAAATTGCAGAAAGCCTCCACAGTCTGATCACAGATGCAGATCGGCGTATCGATGTTGGTCAGCGGCTCGAGCTCTCTGGAGAACCACCAATGCCCACTCTTGGAGAACTTGCCAATACCGTCTCGGATCCTCCTGTACCTGTGAACCAATATTACAACACTGTCTTGAAGGTTCAGGAATTTCGAGCAGAATATGCCAAGTACTGGAATGCCAGCCAAGCAGAAACTTCGACAGGTCGGCCAGTGGACGCGATTGTGATGCCTGTGATGCCACATGCAGCTCCACGGCCGGGCATGATATACCATTATGGTCAGCTGAAGACTTCCAGCTGCCGATACTCGCTAATCTGTATCTAGGCTACTCGTGCATCATTAATCTGCTCGATTACTGCTCGGTTGTGATACCCGTGACGAGAGCTGACAAGGCCGTCGACAGACTCGATTCTCAATATGAGCCAATGTGCCAGCAGGATGCCGATACCTGGGAGGCCTGTGAGTGTCCCACAAAGCTTTCGCGTTTGTCGCTGACGCAGTTCCCAGACGACCCAGAAATCTTTCACAACACCCCTGTCGCAGTACAGATCGTCTGCCGACGCTTGGAAGAGGAAAAATTACTCGCAATTGCGCAGATTGTGTACGATGCACTTACTGCATACAACACCGCTTAGTCGCTGCGATGTGTACTTCCCATAGCTTCCAGCTGCTCGAGCACTTCTCGTAATGACGGCCTTTCGGCACCGGTATGTCCAGCAAGCCACCTTTCGCCAGCAAAGAAAGCTGTTGCCATCTCCACTTCCTCCTGCCATGCTTTCGCAATCTCGTCGAGAATTTTGGGCTCCCCGGCCGAGTCGTTGCCAGCAATCACGATTCGATCTTTGTCTCGCGTAAAGCGTCTCACGCCTTTTGCTTCATGATTTCTCCACTCCGGCGCGTCGACTGTGCACTGCTTGATGAGAGTGCGCACCTCATCCGGCGTTCGGACGAAGTCAGGAAACTGGGTGTCAGGATCTATCGGCCACGCATTGGTGAGGCTGACAGTTGGATTGCAGGTGCCCTCGAAAATGCAAAAGAGCAGCAAGCCCAGAGAATACACCATTGCTCGTTCCTGAGCGGCCGATGTCAAAGCGAGCCAAGCTTTGTTTCTGCTCGTCGTGCCCGGGGTCTGACTACCATCAGGCGCTGGTCGTAAAGCTGAGCTGCGACTGCCGACTTTCTTGAATGTCTCAAGGAGCTTTTCAATATAACTCGGCCTAGCAGCACTTTCTTCCTCGGCCACAACTGCCTCCAGCAAGCTGCTCAGATACATCTGATACCTGATCTCCGGCGCACACCACTCATACCAGTTTCCACGCTGCTCGAAGTCAATCAATACCAGATCGTCGCTCTCAGTGAGGAGAATGTTGTCTGGCCTCAGGTCGGAATAGAACGTCTGCGCCTCTGATGTTATGTGCATCAACGAAGAGCACACCTGCTTCGACCACTTCAATTGCCGCTCAAACGACTCACCGCACAGTCGACATGCTGGCAGATGGTCTCGCAGCGATCCTCTGGCATAGTATGGTAAGATGAAGCCAGAGACGCCATTCTTGCCACCGAACGCTGACTTCTTGGTCACGACATGTAATGGCTTTCCGATGATATTTGGGTGAGGTGGACACCGAAGCAGGAATGCAAGCTCATGATACAACAGTCTTACATCCGAGACACTGCTCTTGAACACATACTCTTCATCATCATGCCCAAGCATGCGAACAACGCTTACAGAGTCATGAAGCTGTCGCACCAGACGCAGATGCGAGATGTCGATAGTTGCTGGCCATGCTTCTTCGGATATCCCTTCTCCCCAGACTTGCTTCAGTTTTGGCAGCGACAAAGTCTGCCGCTCAAGGTCGTACGTTGGCTGTATCTTCAGCTCCATCTCTTCTGGGTCTGGGTCAATTTTGTCGAAGACCATGCAGGATCCGAACGGTAATCGACGATAGTCATTCCAAAATCCAGGATTTTGCCGACAATGGCTATCCAGTGCTCGGCAGATATGCTGCGAGATCTTCAAATTGTCGACATCTGCGCCATTTCTTAGTACCACAGACGCAGATGATTCCAGAGCAACCCGTAAGTGTCCTGGTGTCTTCAATTGATCAGGAAGGTAAACATCGATACGCGTTGGAATAAGATCGTCAACATTCATCGGCACAGCATAAAGCTGACGACCGAGCATGTTTGATCCATCGATTCTCCATTGTGAGCTTCGATTGCAGAGATCTATCGATGATTCAGATTTGTTCCGCGAAGACTGGTCGTCCGAATGCGTTATCGATGAGGTGAAATTTGGCTCACGAAGAAGGAAAGCCGGCTTGGTAATAGCGCTCAACAACGATGCAGAAAGCTCCATCTACGACTCCATTCTGCATCAAATCTTCTCGCTCGCTTTTCTATCGTGGCATCATCGAGACTGGAGCAATACTGGCACCTGCGACACAGTCGTCCGACGTCAATGTGCGGCCTCATTTTTCTTCCGAGCTGAGCTCACGTGGGCGCCCTCAGCTGAAGATCATTCCCCACCCTGGCTTGAGCTGAAAGTGACACGGCCTCTCACCGTGTTCCTGCATGATCTAGGCTCCTATTCGTCAGCAGGCCTGCAATCCTCCGATCCTCTATCGGTCTTGACCGGTCACATCAGCTCGTCATAAACCGGGGAGGCAACAACATTCCCACAATGCAGACTTCGCACCACATGCCGAACAGGTCTCGGATGTCGATGCTCCACTCCTAAGCAGACACCACGTGCTGTGCACTTAGCGATGGTATGGTAATAATGGTGTAACAGATGTAATAGGAAAGCGAAACGTGAAACTGACTCTGGATGAGCATAGGCTACCAGTAGCCAAGCCCCAAGGCCTCGTACTCCTGAGCAAGCTTGGCCCAGATATGAAGATGTTGTAGATATCGAACTGCGATGGTCGCACCAGACTTGGCTGCCACAGGCTCAAACTGGTGCTCAACGGACCCAGCATGCGGAGGCCACTGGTCAAATAGGCAATCTATACGGGCAGGCACCCGGCCCTGCCAATGCTCTGCCTCCTGCCTCAGGAACTGGGGCGAAACGAGTGGCAAAAAGCTCTCATCGGACTACCGCAGGACTCCTTGGCGGATCGAGTCAACAGTCGTGGCAAGTGCCGCAGTCTTGGAAGAGATCCGTGCAGGTCGACAATCAGCTGCATTTGCAGCAGCCAAAGCCCTCTGCGGCACATATAGATGTTGCAAACCAGGTTCAGCGATCAGAGAGTCATCCTGAAGCATTGAGAGGCGTGATAGATGGGCATGCCACTCATAAATACTCAAGTGGCGCTGCAAGTGCTTCCTGGGACTGGCCAGAACGTGAAGACGATGAAGACGATGAAGCTGACGAGGAAGTCGCCACGTCGAATTCACTCAAGAGAAGAAGGGAAGACGTACTTCAAGCTGCTGTGTTCGGACCTTGTAGCAACACCTGGACTGTACCAGCCCTCAAACCCCGAAGGAAGAAGAAAGCAAAGGACGATCAAGCTACCGCGAAACCTGCGCCTCGAGTCATCAATCCAGCGGCACCAAAACCTCGCGGGAGACTGGTCGGCCAGGATCGCGAAGAGACTGCACTTACACGGCAGATCAAAGCTTGCGTCAGATGTCGCATGCAAAAGAATAGATGCGAACCCGATCCTGAAGACCTGACTCGTCCTTGTCTAAGATGCCAGCGTCTAGCAGAACCAGCACTAGCTGTACTCCCATGCTTACGATATATCATTACTGACGCTTCCCTCTACCGTGAGCAGGAAGCGCCGTATCAGATGTTCAGTCGGAGATGGCAAACGATGGACATCCTTGACATAGACGAATGGGCTTCCGACGAGATTCGAACCATAGAGATCAGCCATTTGTTCCACTATGCGCCGTATCGAGCAAAGATGCGGAGATTCGTGCCCGTGGAAGGCGATATGATCACCGAGGTCTGGACTGATCGGCAGGGAAATGTCAGAACACACGACATTCCTCCATATGCCATCGCGAATATGAAAGAACACATCGAAGTGGTTCGGCAGTTCATCGATAGAAATGTCAGCGAATATATCTTAGCTGTAGTGGACAAGCTTGATCCTTTGCTCTGGAACACTTACATGCAAGCTTTCAGGCACATTGGACGCGCCAAGGTGAGCAAGGCGATTATACATGTCCATTGACACGAACACTGACAGCTATCAGGAAGAACGAGAACAACTCCTCATGGCCCACGCCTTCCGCCTATGGGCCGCCTGCCGCTCAACGAGCAACGAATGCAGAATCGCAGGAAACGACACCCTCGATGTACCCATCGTAACAGATCCCTCCTCACCCTGGTACCTCCACATCCCACCACCTCCGATACTAGTGGCACAAGAAGAATGCATCTACTACACAAAACTTCTCCGACCACTGAGCAAGAAAGTCCTCGACGAACTCCAAAACCTCATGCTCGGCAATAAGAAGAAACACTGGCTAACGATCTACCTCGTAACGTTTATCCTCCTCCACAGCTGTTCGATGATCACTCGCCGAGACGCAGAATGTGCAGCCAAGTGGTCTTTATCGTGTGAGTACGCCAATCCGCACGCTATTGCTGGACATCATATGGGTGCCTTGACATTGTTGGCACATTTCCACTACTCGTGTAAAGGCAAGAGACCTTTCAATATGGCTTTGACTGAGAAAGGGCTTGCGGAAGTTGTCAAGGCCTGCGAACTTGATGAGGATGAGGAAATTTTCGTGAGGGAAAGCGCGCAGCTCGTCAAGCAGAGACAAAGAATGATGAAGAGGGTGAGAGATGGGCAGTTGTTTGGACATGATCTGTTTTGGATCAGTCAATTGTATGATACGGACTGGGAGCCGAGTGCGAGATTTGTGTAAGATGATAGAGATAAGACGTCTGCTGGTCAGATGATAAATCTTCATGAGATATGAGTGATGGAATGTATGATAGCCAACGAACCAGATGTTGAAGGATGTATTTGACCGAGTTCAAATGGAATATCTGAAGCTACAAAGGGAGACTGCTTGTCAATCTAATCGCAAGAACCACCAGCACGGATAACCCTCCCATCCGCGTTCCTCAAAGGCCGAATATCCCAGTTGACATCCCTCTCATCGTCGTCAAACACTCTAGCCCAAGCCAACTTCAATGGATCAGGCAAGTCCCAGCATTTCTCGGGATTATTCAACCAGATTCTGATCAAGTGACGTTCACTGTCAGCAGAGTTTACAAAAGCTTCTCGTCTGTGAAGGATAGCCATATTGTTGATGAAGCGCATATCGCCTTTCTCCATGGTAGGTCGAATGGCATGTTTCTCGGCGATGAAGTGCAAAGCGTCGAGAGCTTCCGCTTGGACTTCGGTCAGACCTGGGATCCCCTGGGTTCGTGGTTCTCTGGGATCGTGGCCGACTAGGAGGCGTCGGGAGAAGCTCATGATCGCTTTTTCATGGTAGTAGTATAAGATGGCACGATTGTAGTAGGCTGGCTTTCGTCCATATGTATCGAATGGCCAGTCACTCGCGGCGAGAGTGTGGAGTATATCTGGTCGTGTTGCTGCTATCTCGTTGTAGATGGTCCAGGCTGAGGCAATGACACTTCTTCCGCCTTCAGCAGAGCATTGTTGCGTGATCAGAGCCAGGGTATCGGTGACGACATCAGTATGGAAAGGCTATTCGTAGGTTAGCATCAGCAGACTCTCGGCATCTGAGTCGTGCGTACCTTGTCCTTATTTTTAGGATCTTCATCAGTCACATCCCGAGCCATGACATGCATCAGCATCGATCCTCTCTGGTCTTGCTTGCCACGTCGCTCTGCAATATAGGAGGACACTCCAAGGTACACGATAGTGTAGTCTTCCAGTGAGAATAAGTCGGGATCTAAGCCGCGCACTATGGTGAAGCCGCGGCCATTGTAAACATCATTCGATGCGCTCTCCAGCCGAGGTCCTAAAGTCGGTAGTGGAAACGATTTCTTGTCGACCTCATCTCCTTCCAGTTCTAGGTCCTGAAAGTGCTTCAACGCTGAAGTGATTTCTTCAATGTCATGCTCACTCAAACGCACAATGTACTCGGTCTCGTCCAGAAAGTCGGAGCTGGTCCATAGTAAAGGTCCATCTAGTCGTTCTGGAAAGCCTGGGGGCAGCGTCTTCGCCAGATTTCCAGCAGCGAGGATCTTCGCATTTCGTTCTTTGTACTTGGCTTCGTCTATCTCATACTTGATGTCGGCATAGGTCTGCTGTGGTTCTTGTGTGCTGGTCTTCTTTTCATCAAGCAAAAACTTCTGACGAAGGCCTTGTGAATAGTACTGCTGACCAGCTTGTTCCGCCATGGCTCGAGATAGTCCTAACAGCTTCGTTAAAGTTGAATCCAACAAACATGTAGAACTGTAGTCGAGCAGTCCTAAGGTCTAAATAGACTCCAAACTATATTTCAGCCATCTACAGATCTGTCTGTGTCAGTCGGAACACAAACACGCTGTTTGGAATGACCAATCAGAGATACCCCAAAATGGTCGAGCCGGTCGACCAGCATGCGTATACAGCTCGAAATGTTGACGTTTGCGAAGAATTTGCCTTGTACAATAGCATGGACAGCATCCAGGCTGCGCACCAATAGACAGCATCGCCACGAGGATACCTATCGTCCTGCGGGTGGATGATGGTACTGCGGCATCTTGGCCGGTCTGAGCGTAAACCTTCGTTTGGGTATCGTTGTCTAAAGGCCATGTAGTGAGTGAGCTTCACAAGAAAAGGATTTTGAGGCCGCGCCGAGGCGTACGACTTTCGAGATTGAGAAAACTGCATTTGTGATCATCCATTGGTTGCACAAAGATAGTATTGCGAGCCTTGCACGTGGTCTAAAAGTTGGTGGCGAACCGGACCCAGAGTCATCTTTGGCAACTATCGGCTTCCAGCGGAGTGATTGGAGAGCTGGAGGACGGCCGCATGAGGTACAGCCTTGTCCACGTGCCGTAAGGCGAACTGTATTGCTCCGCCGGAGTCGATGTAAGAGCGGCTGAGATCTTTCTGGCGAATCAACGCTGAAAGACGTGGCCGGCCCAATGCGGCCTCAGCTGCGAGCCGTTTACAATGTGGTAGGCGTTCACCCTAGCAGATAGTGCATCGAGAAGGATCAAGAACTGTTGTCATCATTCTTGGAGGTGAGTAAGAATTTCTTGGTGCTTGCGATCAGGAGAAGTTGCATCTGACCCACCAAGGGGGGATCGGAACGGGATGAGCCGAAAAGCGAAAAGCTTCAGGCCATGGCGAGATTTGTTGGACGACAATCCATGAAATTTTTGACGTTGGCAACAGCACGTTGACACCGCATCCACATTTCCATCAACAATGAAGCGGAAAGCAGAGGATACGGTAGCGTCTGCCACGAATGGACATGGTAAGAAGCAGGCCACCGATGCCAATGGCATACGAGGACGCTTCCGAGAAGGACTTTTCGACCAAGACATCGTGAAAGGCTATGCAGACGCGTATGCGAACTCGACGCCATATCTGCATACCGTGGTATCTGACCTTATCAACGACGACCTGCTGCGCTCTGTTCGGAACGAGATTCAGGAGAACATCCACTTCACTCCCAAGGAAACTGATATTTACAAGATTCATCAATCTGGAGACTTGGCAAATCTTGACGGTCTACCTGCATCGGCGCTAAAGAAGCTGCCATCACTGTTGAAATTACGAGACGCACTGTATGGCGAAGACTTCCGAAAATGGGTATCTTCAGTTTCTGGTTCTGGCGCACTCTCCGGAAAGAAGACCGACATGGCTGTGAATGTTTACGTGCCCGGATGTCACTTGCTCTGCCATGACGATGTCATCGGTACCAGGAGAGTGAGCTATATCTTGTACCTCACGAATCCCGACAAGCCGTGGAAAGCAGAGTGGGGTGGCGCTCTCCGACTGTATCCAACTGATGAGGTTAAAGGCGAGGATGGCAAAGCATACAAATTGCCAAGATCCGACTGGAGCAAAGTCATTCCTCCAGCATGGAATCAGCTTTCGTTCTTCACCGTACAGCCCGGTGAGAGCTTTCATGATGTTGAAGAAGTGTACAAACGCGGCACTGGCGATGGCGAGGATGATGGTGGTCGTGTTCGCATGGCAATCAGCGGCTGGTTCCATATTCCTCAAGAAGGAGAATATGGATTTGAACCTGGACTCGAGGAGAAGCTGGCAGAAAGGAGCTCTTTGCAACAGCTTCAAGGCAAGGCAGACGAATTTGACGAGCCTCAGCACCAGTGGTCGTCTGCAGATGAGGAATCAAACGGCAAGGAAACTGACGAGGAAGAGGTCGAGCTTACTGAGGACGATCTGCAGTTCTTGATCACCTACATGACTCCGAACTACCTAACTCCAGATACTGTCGAGGAACTCAATGAGATCTTCACGGAAGAGTCAATCCTGCAACTCACCAATTTCTTGAGTGAGAAGTTCTCGAAGGCCCTGAAAGATTCACTGGACAGTACCGGCGCAGATGAACTCACATGGTCGACGTCTCGCCCACCACACAAACACCGCTATCAGTATCTGCATGCCCAAGGGCCATCTGGATTCAGCGATGACCTGCCACCTTTGCGCAAGGTGCTCGATGTCCTCCTCCCAAGCTCGGCATTCCGGAAATGGCTCGCACTAGTCACAGGATTGACCCTTCAGCGAAGTGCAGTCCTTGCCAGACGCTTCCGTAAGAGTTTAGACTACCAGCTCGCGCAAGGCTACGAAGGAGACAATCCACAGCTTGAGTACACATTGTGTCTTACGCCCACGAAAGGCTGGGCTGCTGATGAGGCTGATGAAGCTGAAAATGGAGAGAATGGCCATGCGAAAAAGGCAGAGACTGAAGAAGAGGACAACGCTGGTGGCTACGAGCTGTACATGGCTGGCGAGGATCCAGATGATGAGGATGGCTCTGACGATGGCGTGACCATCCCAGCGAACGTTCAATCTCAGACAGGTGCAGGCCAGCGTCGTTCTGCCAAAAAGAAGAAGGCAGACCCAGCTGTGTATCAAGCTGCCGGCGATGATGAGGATGATGGGATTCTGTTCAGCAACCCTGCAAATTGGAATACGCTCAGCCTGGTGCTCAGGGACAAAGGTACTCTGAAGTTCGTCAAGTACGTTTCACAGTCTGCACCAGGGGACAGAATCGATATCACTGGTTGCGTTGAGGTGGAGCCGGACGAGGATGAAGACGAAGAATGAGTCGCTGCCCTAATTCACATTACATACGAGAAATAAGGTCGCAGCTCGAGCTCAAAGTTCCGAAGAACTACCGCTCCACGATTCACACCACCTTTTTTCCTCCTCCATTTCAGCCTTTCAAGGATTCGAATCCTTCTTCTGTAACATTGACGCAGCTTCCGGAAGCCCGGTTGCTCTGTACTGCTCATTACGCATGCCGTTTAAAATGGCAGACGATGAACGTTCAGGCCCACCAACCCCACTGATCAATGCCGAGTTGGATGCAATGCCTAGCGAGGTACAGCTACAGACACTTTTGAGACTGTTTGTCGACGCAGTCAATCAACGAAACCTTGATCCAAATCTTCTCGTTTGGAAACGTGTCAGCGAGGACTTTGTTGGGAGAATAGATCCGAGACTGTCGTCGAATGGACCCAGAGGCCTTCGCGAGATGTATGTGGAGGCTTTCAAGGAGAATCCGCAGATGAAGATTGGCCTAACGGAACTTGTGCCTTGCGTTGATGAGAAAGGAGGCACTGCTACACTATTCTGGACAGGCACCGCCAAAGGTTTCTACGATGATGTGACGATTTGGAGTACTGGCACCGTTGGCTTCAAACGAATAGAGGGACAATGGTTCATCGCAACCTTCGAGGGGGCGAGAGGACTAAAAGATCTGGCATCGTGAGATATCATCGTTTGTGTGACTATCTTGCAGGCAATGAAACATTTTGCGCACAGATTTGCCAAGTCACCTCGATCTCACCGCAATTCCTCCGCTGGTCTCCACGACCAAGGTAGCGTCTGGCTATACACATAGTAGACATCAGTGCCAGGAAAACCAGCACTTTCTCGAGTCAAATCTACCACAGCTCGTACAGTAACGAACTCTCAGGATTCAGGTCCTGCCACGCACGGAAATTACGTCGCATCCTCCGCTTCCGCAATGAGGACAGTACACAATTGTGCTCTCCTGTAGCACCATACCCTGGATCTTGCAGCTCCTAAAGCAGTTTGGGCAGCCACACCGATGCCATTCCTTGACGCAACCTAGCACTGAACAGTTATGGCCGCTCGACAGAATTGTTGGAACCTTCTTCTTCAGATCCTGAGCGAACTCGTCAATCTCGCTTGCAGCCTTGCGAAGTTTGGCAAAGATATGCCGGTCTCCGGGCGTGAGCCACTTCTCCGGTCCAAGGATCTTCTGTGCATATGGTGCACAACCTTCGATGACCGCGCCTCTCAGAAGCGCTGCGTCTTCGAGACACTCCCTGCTGTACACTTCTCTGACGGCAGTGCTGTAGTGCGAACGGGTCGCCTCCTTTCTAGCTAGTTCTTCGAACCTCCTTCCAGACAGTATCTCAAGGCCCGAGACTTCCACCTCGCACGCCACATCGTGAACGTACAGATTGAACAGAAGTGGCGAAGAATCCTCGACATCGTCGAAATCATCGACATCGTAATCGTCTTCGTCATAATCGCCGCAGTAGAGGTAATGCATCATGGCGTCCACCGCGCTCGGAACTTGGTCGCGTGCAAACTTGAACATGCCTCGTCCGCGCTCCTCTTGTAGTCGTGTGGCCAAATTGTAGCCGCAAGCGCAGAGCCATGCCTTGTTGATGTACCAGGACTTTGAGCCGCATTCAAGCTTGGTGTCTGCGAGTTGCGGATCGGAGAGCAGCCTGCTTGGTTATCAACTAGGCCTCTATGACGAGTATCGCGGTTGTTTGCTTACTTGATGGCGTTCCTCACCAAGTGCTTGCGCTTGGCATCTGGAAGCTCGCGCCGCATCCGAGTCGAGAAACCAGGAACCGCGTGAGCGACATTGCTGACCTGTGGTTCTGACATGCTGACTGTCTGGAGACTGGTACAGAGCTGCTCAGCGTTCAATAGAGATATTTGGTTGTGCGGACGACCGGAGGATCGGCCCGTCCGAGCATGTGATAGCAGCTGGAAGAAGTGAGGGTAACGAGCCGTCAGAAACCCGATCAATGATCTATCATAGACCGCATTGCGGCAATTAGTCTCCACCGCCTCTTTGCTCACTATCTCAGTCAAGCGACTTCCGACGGTTAGAGCACTGGTATCGAGTCAAAGGAAAGCGTCAGTGCATTAGCTTCTGGTCTCCCACTGTGCAGGTGCAGTATCAGGTGCAATATTTCGCTTCCTTACGTGCTGTGGCATCGAAGTAGCTCGTTCAAAGGCTTATGAGCTAAAGTATCTCCATTGGAACATGTGCGCTGAACTTTCGGTCATGCCTTGAAACGTCCAGGTGAAGTCGAACCGTTTTAGACCCTGCAGGTGAAGTTCTTGACCTCACAAACGGCCGTGACCAGATATTTCGTCCTCGCCTTTTCACACAGAACCTTTTCTAAACCCGCCCTCACCTTCTCTCCCCAACATCACACAAACATCTAGTGGCCCCTCATTTCCTCTCCCATCATCACCACACCGCCCTTCCATCGCCATCGTGATCCCTCTCAGGTAGAGGCACTTTGGTGATGGCACAGTACTCCGAGAGTAGCGCCTGGCAGGTTCAGGAACGAAAGGAGTAGAACTCAGCACCTCGACGGACCAACAGCTTGTTTCGGCTCGCTCGTTTGGAATCATCGGATATGGGTGCAGTTTCGAGACCAGAGTACAAGTATCACGACCTGCCCGTGGCGAGGATAGATTCCGGAGTAAGGACTCGTAATGAGCACCTCTTGTCGGTTATCTGGATCGCCACGCGCTACGTTGGAGAGAACGGAAAGGGGAACTTGGGCGAAGTCGCTGTCAGCGAGAAAGTCGACACCCACCACCATCCACCGACCACCACGAGCACCACACCGCAAGCAAGCAGACCAAAACCACACACCCAAAGCCAACCCAGCCACGAAGCCACGAACGAGAAGAAGCAAACACAGACACGTAGCCGCAGCCGGCGAAGGCTACGTATCGTCCCTCCTCTTAATACTGACTCTTCTCTTAGGCCATCAGCTGTCTGGCACATGCGTGTGCTGGTCACTGGAGGCCACCTTCTCAAGACCGTAAAACGCGCCACTTTGCAAGCTGCCTCCATCGACATCGCGCCAGTCTTCGTATTCGTCTTGCCACGCCCTCTTGACTCAATCGACAACTGAGCGGAAGAGCGCCGTCGGC
Organism: Pseudocercospora pini-densiflorae CBS 125139; assembly: GCA_000504365.2. Lineage (NCBI taxonomy): Eukaryota > Fungi > Ascomycota > Dothideomycetes > Mycosphaerellales > Mycosphaerellaceae > Pseudocercospora > Pseudocercospora pini-densiflorae. Next base: position 43,648 of record KZ106996.1, read on the forward strand.
CTCACCTCGGATCCGTTTTGGCCGGGACGTTCAGCTGTAATATCTATCGGTGCCGGTGAGACAGCTAGCGACACTCTTTTGACCAACCACATAAGAGCAGGAAGGACGCTGATTCATCGGCTTTGGCCCCGGGAAATCATCGTTGCCTCTCAAGCGAATAGAGTCTCTGCCTCCAGTTCATCATGGCGGTCGCACATCGAGGACGCCAGTAGCTCTTGTTCTTGCAAGACAAAGACTAAAATGCCGTGGGAGGCCGGCCTGAGGAGAAAGTCGTAATTCATGATCTATTGCATCTGATGTTCAAGCCCCATCCACACACATCTCAGCCCTGAGCAGCAACCCTCTGCTGCCTTCGAATCTCTTTCTTCTCGTCAAAGACCTCAGCATAAGTCCTGACCTCTCCAGCAAGTACCTTTCCAGCCTCAGTACCCATCGACTCGAAACCCTCAGCAACACCAACTCTATCCTTGACACTCTTATCCTGACTCATTTTCATCCTCCCCTCAAACCTCGTCACCTCGATCTCAATCCCGATGATGTTCTTCATGAGCAGTTCCACATAACTCTCAGGAGCATCGTCGATTTTCCAAGCCTCGCCTTCCACATCTTTCTCAGAATGTAAAGTCAGAGCGTCGAGTTGATCTCTCAAGAACGACTTCGTTTCAGCTGATTTACTGTCGCAGTACACTGTCGCAGTGCCGTAGGCTTGGACGGAAGTATAATCCCACGTCGGCACGACTTTGCCGGTGCTTGGCTTGGTTTCGATGTAGTATTTTGGTGAGACATAGCCGTGAACAGGACCATTGAATATGATCAGGACTTCATCTTTGAGTCTTCTGGCCGTGCTGCACTCGTGGATCGGTGACTGTGTTGAGGTCTGCTCGACGATGGACTTGACCTGAGGATTCATGCGAGCAATGTGACCTCGAAGCTTCGGCAGTTTCTCAGGATCTGAACTCTCGTCGATCACCCATGGTATATGGCTTGCTTGTAGTGCGGCCTCCTTTGATGACGTGATGTTTGTGATGAGAAGCCCTAGAGTGTTGCGTTTGAGAAACTGGACCAGAGTCGGGATATGGTACTCAGCGTGTGCTGCCACGAGATGCATTTTTCTTATTTTGCTGCCGATGTTATGATTACCCTGCTCTTGTCTTACTTGAGATCAGGATGACAATGCTTCTTGACGACTTAACTGCCTTTCAATGGTCACAGAACCACGCCCTATCGTGCGGCAATCTGTTGCTTGTCGCTGTGTTTTAACTGTTTCGGGAAGGTGCAAGCGGGGTGGAAAATCCGAAGAAATGCTGGGGTCGGATAAACAGGCCCGGTCTGTCGCGAATATCGAACTTGTGAATGCTATATTATCGCAGTGTGGAATGGTGGAGGTATGAGAGAATTGAAACTCCCTCAGCCGCGCTAAACGGTATGCTGGAAGGATGGCAAGTCCGTGGGCCGCTGTGCAGAATACAGGACAACTCCAACTTCGAGAGCCGCCAACGCCGAAGGGAATCAAGTCTCGGAGACATCAGGAGGCCGATGAGAAGGGCAGGAGGATATGAATACCACACCTAACCATAGTCAAGTCTCAGGTGGATCCAAGCAAGGCCGACAGCACTAGATAGCCGCCGACTATGCCGATGATGGTACCAGCAAGCAAGGCCTCACCTTGACCAGTCAATGTCAGGTATGCTCCAAGACCGACAGCCAGCTCGTAGCGTTGTGCTGCAGCTCGTTTCTGCTTCCAGTCCTTGCGGATCTTGAAGGTGGTAAGAGCTCGCTGACTATGCTGTAACGGCGTTCGAGGAATTGAGAATGCCAGGCTGACAGGCCGATGGTCGCTGGTGGGTTGCACAGGCAAGGCTTTATACATGTGCACTTGCGGAGGAGCTTTAGCAAGGTACAGTATTCTGTCGCACCAAGACGGAACCCGATGCTTCGCCCACAGCCAATGCTGTCCCTGCACGCTTTCAATTTGGAGGCCTGGGAAAGTCTCGGTACTGCGATTCGGTTCATCTCTGATGGCTTTTGCAATGGTCTGGGAGCTGTCGGATGCCAGCGTCTGAGCTTTCGAAGAGTATTTGTAGGTCGGCGCGAAAGTGATTGGCGCTTCCGCAAGATTGTGCAGCGTCTTGTCGTTTGCCATCTCACGAGCCAATTGGTCTTGCCTCAGCAGTTCTTCGAAGTCGACCTCATCTGGAGTCGAGGTCAGAGGATGCGGCCAGGACTCATAGTCTTTTGGCTGTGGTTTCACATCAGATGTCCGATAATTCAAGTCGCCGGCCAAGAAAACATGAGATGGAGGCGTGAATATAGTGTGCTGGCCTCCATTGTCATTTCCGCTCCGAGAGAGCAAGGGCTGCTGCTCAGACGATGCTGCTATCCTGCCACTTGCTTCGCTAGGCTCAAAGACCAGATTCTCGCAGATGTTCTTCCAGTCCTCATTTCTGCGTCCCCATTCTGTCTCCATGGGAGCCAGATGTGCAGCGACGTAAGTCAGCAGCACATCGTCTTCGAGGCCAAGTCTGATCCCGACTGCCCCCTTGTTGCCCATTTCCCAGACACCAACTCCAGTACCTGCCACTTCTATCCATTGTATGTTGTCTTTGACGTCCTTTCTGGCAAACACCATGATCGCTGTCATCCCAGCGTTCCGCGTGATAATATGCTCGTAGTCTGCATCTTTTCCATATCTCCAATCAACAGATTTGAAGACTGCTTCTGCTAACTTCGAGAAGTACGGCGTCAACAGAGAGCCTCCAAGGAACGCGAAGCCGATAGGCGAAATTTCTTGAAGCGCGAGGACGATCAGGTCTGGCGGTAGGTTAGCATTCGTGAGGCTGCCGAAGAGTGATGCTGCAAAGTAATCGACATTGACTTCTTTCCGGCCACAGTTGAAGGTGGTATACAGGGAGCTGATGTCGGCCATTTCCAAGTCATATCATGCTCAAGATATCGAACAGTGATAGGCAATGGTTAACTCTACGTAGTCGCGTGCGAAAGAGATGCCAATGTTTATGCTAGACGTCATTGCCGTCGCCAAGTGGAAGTCCACAGGGGTCGGAGCCAACTCCTACGCTGGTTTACCTCCTTTCTTCCCACTTCCACTCTCACAGAACGACCATTCTCAGTGCTATATGCTCCACCGTCGCTCAACAGGCGCAACTCTGCTTTGAGGAAATGCTGTGTCTAGTATGCCTTACATCGCTGCCTTGGAGGCGCTGTGAAACTGATGACTGGATCAATGACCGGTGAGTGAGGCCGCACGTCGAGCGGCAAGCTGCAGCTGCAGGTTCGTTGTTGTCGTGGAGCCTTAGGAGGTTCAGAGCTCATTTCTCCCTGCTTTACTTTCGTTTGTTGTCAAACAGACCAAAACTTCATTTGGACCAACTGAAACTTGCACGTTCAATTTTCGAATACAGCAACACAGAGCATGGAGGACTTTGATGACCTGAACTACGACATGTATCCTCAGCCTCCTTTGCCAGCGATGGGCACTGAGGATGATCTGAGAGAAGCCATGAGCGTTGATCCGGTCGAAGCAGGCGAGAAGATCAAGAAGAATGAAATCGGTCTCGATGCCGACATTCGTCAGCTCTACCGCGAAGATGTCACCAAGCCCTGGGAAACATGGAAGGAAGATGCCGAGAACGAGAGAGCTAATCATCCAAAGAATTCGAAGTACGCTCTTGTGGTATGTGGAATGGGATGTGCCTTCCGTTGCACCAACACTATTCAGCGCGCTGATTTGCGCCCTGTAATTGTGTCTCAGGCACTATGCTCGGAGGCACTCACAAAATACTGAGCTGATTTTCTACTTTCCAGGTTCGACGTCAGATGAGCACGGAATCCGATGATGGTCTTCAACTTCATTCCGTCACAATCCAAAGCCCGATTCTACGAAAGCTTCTTGATGATGTCTTCGAAGGCTCCCGGGAGGTCTGCACTACGATGAAGGACCTCACCTTCAAGCATCCGTTCCATGAGTTCCTTCATCGCTGGGACAGATACCTTGCATGCGTGGAGGAAGTCAAAGACGGTCTCGAGAAGCAGCATGTCGAGCTACTTCACGGAATTCTTGAGCCAGTTGTAGGGCCTCTTGTCGAACAGAAGCGAGACATCTTGAAGCAGAATAGAGTCGACTTCAAGCGGCTCTGGATGGTATTCGAACCCGATTGCGAGGTCACTACACCGGAAGACGGCCGACTCTTTGCAAACCAAGACACAAAATACGACCTCATCCCGGGTGGCGAGGCTCTTCTCCTTACAAGCAAATGTGTCAGCTACAATGGCAGGTTCTTCGGCTACCAGACCGTGACGTTGGGAATTGATAGTTATGAAGGCTTCAAGATGATTGACGAGCTAGAAGTTGTTCCGGTTGCGCTTCACCCGCGTCGTGATGCGCTGATTGAAGAAGCGACTGCGAGAGGCAAGAGGTTTGCAGACCTGTCAGGATGGCAATACAAGTCATACACAGGCATCGTCACCATCATTGAGCAGCAAAAGCGGCCTCGTATGGTGACAAACGGCCGCATTGTCATCGATCCGGACCTGTATGGGACCAAGAATGGCCAGGACACGCTGGAGCCGCTCTACAAGTCCACTACAACGGCCAAGCCAGCCCCGGCACCCTCGACTCGCTATGATCCGTACAGCTATAATCCGTCTTACCCAGGCAGGGCGGCACCAACCATCATCAACAAAGACACCGAGAAATCGCACGCAGCAGAACTCAAAGATCACCACTATCGACTTTGCACGAACATTGTGAAGGGGTACTGCCTCACATCGAAACAGTGGGCCAAGTTTGATGTAGACGGGGTTGGCGAGATCAACTTCAGCAAAGCGGCATTCAAGCGGCTTTTCCTCCCGCATGACTACAAAGAGCTCATTCTCGCTTTTGTTGACAGTCATCTGAACCGGGGAGACGATTTCGATGACATTGTCGAGGGCAAAGGCAAGGGCATGGTCATTCTGCTGCACGGCGCTCCAGGTCTTGGCAAGACATTGACCGCAGAAGCCGTGGCTGAAGAGATGCAAGTGCCCTTATATGCCATGAGCGCTGGCCAGCTTGGCTTCGATGCTGAGACTATCGAGTACAATCTCCAAGATGTCCTGGATATCTGTGCTAAGTGGGGTGCTGTGTTGCTGCTTGATGAGGCCGACGTCTTTTTCGAGCAGAGACAGATCACCGACATTCATCGCAATCGGCTAGTATCGATCTTCCTTCGCATGCTGGAGTACTACCAGGGTTGTATGTTCCTCACTACAAACCGCGTGGAGACGTTCGACCTCGCCTTCCGTAGCCGCATCAATCTTGCTATCGACTATCCGAAGCTCGATTTCCAAACGCGGCGTCATATCTGGCGCACCTTTGTGCGACCCTCAGAGGACTTTCCGAACAACCACAGTGCAATCACGGAAGATCAGCTTTTCGACCTTGCCGAGCTTGATCTCAATGGCAGAGAGGTAAAGAATCTGGTCAAGACTGGCAGACTGCTTGCAAAGCGCAAGGGTGAGCAACTCGGAATCATGCACATGATCTCGGTCATGAGTGTGCAGCGGGGACTGCCTGGAGATGGCAGTGGCTTCAAATATGCGCTGCCAGATTCGTTTCAGGTCGCCATTGGAAGCGTGGTCACCCAAGCCACGATGAGAATTCGCCGGGGCATTAGCATGAGCTTCTAGCTCGCTCCCGTGAGGGTCGAGAAGCAACGCCAACTCTCTCGACTTCGTTTCCCTTTACACACCTTTCAGGCGAGCTGACCCTACGATCTCATTCGAGGCAAGCTGAAGCCCAGATGTTGAACAGGCTGAACTCAGACAGTAGTCCGCAAACTTGGTGGTCCACAACACAATCGTAGAACACTACTTGTTGTATTGTAGAGATCACAAATGGAGTCTGGACTAGATACCTGCTCCCTTCAGGCGCCCTTCGTTATTGTTCAGGGTGCAGCATTGGTACCAACTTATGTATTTCTTGGCACGGGCTCCTCTGCTGACCTCCCTTTCCCATACGCACCTCCATTCTTGCACCAGCCTTCATCAGTACCTGCCCTCGTACCTCCCACGCCGATACTACCTTACTCCCGCTCTCCAGATAGCGACTACTGACCGTACGACGGAGTTTCGGGCCTGAAACAAAGAGGCATCGCGGACGACTTGCACATGGGTGCACCACGCCACCACGCCATGGTGTGCTTGAAACATGCCCCATCGAGCGACGAATCCGCGCCGAAGCAGCAGTCACGACCGCGCTCGTCACCGTAAAGTTGGCTACAAAAGGAGGCGTGAAGGCGGACATCTGGTCTCCGCCACGAGACACGCACCAACACCATTGGTCTCGCTGCCCAACCTGAACACAACATGAGCTCTCGCCACGTTGTGGCTGGCTGGCTGGCCAGGCCGTCCATGAGCCTCTTGGGTAGCCACTCTGACAGTATGTGCCTGGGTTGTTGGTCGAGTGCTTTGCATCCCGTGAGTCAGACCATCCCTACCACCACGTTGGAGGCTTCGCATTGGTGAAGCCGGCGATAGCTTATTTTGACCTCAGACCGTGCGCTCTGAGTGCTTGGACTCCATCTCTATGGCGTCTCGCTCACGAGGGCTGACGACCCTGGGCTGTGAGACCCAGGACCTCGAGAACAGTCAGTGGAAACCGCCATCTTTCTTCGGCCGCTCATCTCAGTACGAGCCCAGCATGCGAGTGTTCATCAACAGTTACGCCTCACGAGCGAGAAAACATCATGCCTTTTTGACCCGGTGAAGATTCCAAATTGCTCTTGTATTGCAAATCTCAGCTTGACAGTCAGATTCTGGAATCAGCCCTGGAGCACCAAATGAATTCGGTATGGCATTCGTACGAGCATGACCGGTGCTACAAAGATTCCATAAGTCGCAGGCACATCAATGAGGCACTTAGATTCACTTACGCGAACACACACGACTTAGGACGTGCGACCACCTGGCGTGGCGCTCATGCGTCCCCAGCAACGTGGTGGCCACCAAGCCCTCGCGCCGCATTGAAAGCAGCGGGCTTGTATCTTTAGTATCGGAGCTTTCTCCTTTGATCGACAACTAGGAGCTGCTTGGCTTTTGGCGCATTTTCTGCCCTTGCGCGTTGCCTTATTATAGCTGACTGTGCTGAAATGGATGCGACAAACAATTCTCTGGCCTGCTTGCACTTCTGTTTCGGCGACCTCTGCATTAGAATCTGCAAATCGCCAATTGGGCGTTCGAGAAGAGCCAATCGCTTCGCAATCCCCCTCGACCAACAGGGCTACACGACCGACGCCATCAAGCAAGCAGACCGCCAAATACTGATAGAGTCCGCCTTACGATGCAGACCAAGGCCCTGGGATCCCAGCCTGCAGCATACGCCAAGCTTCATGTAACTCAGTTCGGCTTACTATAAGCCATTTGTCACCTTGAGAGCGACGTTTCGTTTGGCGTTGCGGGTAGAGGTCTCAGAGGATCGAAGTTCACTCGCCCAGCGTAGACTATCAACCTCTCTGCTACGTGCGCTTCCGTCTCACCAGTCTGCAGCCTCAAGCAGACTTCGCTCAAAATGGTGGCCTGACAGTTTGAGCGATGCCCAATTTGCTTTCAGCATAGGCGAGAATGGCTCCATGCTATCGTTGTCGACTAGCATGAAACGGGAACATCAGACACAACCACGACATTCTCGTGGACAGTATTGCAGAGGTCGGTGAGATTACCAGTATGGTCGCTCTATGTTACTTGTGTCTTGTCCTCTCACAAGTTCAGAGCCCGAATGAAATTCGTGGTGGCTTCTCAGCTCGACAGGCACCTTTGCTACTGAGCCCAATTGACCGGTATAAGATGCTGTCTGCTGGCACATGGATTTACCTTACGAAACAGCTTCACAGCTTCAGACAGTAATTGCCAGTAAAGCCTTTTCCAACTACGGACCCATAGCACACCTCCTTATGCCTTCCTTCAAAGTGCCCATGGAGAACAACAACAATGGCGGCAAGAAGTCAGAGATCTTGTTATATCCCACGAAGAGTAATTGTTAACCTAGCGAACAGGATGCCAGACGTCCTGACTGGAGTTGGTTCGTACTTCGATAAAAGCGAGCAAAAGAACAAGGACGATCGCAAGAAGTCGAAGATTCTGGAGCAAGGCATGAAAGTCGAAAAGAAGAAAAGCAATAACAGCGGAACGAAGAGGTAGCCAAAGACTGCCTCTTGTGTTTGTGTAAGCATTACTTAACGTGCTTCGTGGTCGCACGTTGGATTTTCGACTGACATCTTATAGCGCTATTGTCCCAATCCTTCTTGCTCGATCGTGTAGATGAGTTCGAGAGAAAATATGCGGAGGGCTGCGACATATTTCATCGAGTCATTCATTTAGCGATCGCCCCAAGTGCGCTGTGAGGCGTGGTGACGAAGATACCCAATTGACACGAAAGATGCGAGACAATCTACTTCAGGCAGATATTCAGGCACGATGTAGATTTGTACTACTCATGTCACGTCACAATGCAGATCTTGACGCGTGCCGATCCACGAGGAACGCCTGTTCTGTCAAAGAACTGTCATGGCCTTCTGCGAACCATGAACATCCTGGAATTTTCGTCTCCTCTACGCAATTCAGCCGCCTTCGCAAAACGTGAGGCTGTCGAACGACTGAATCCAGCCTTGTGCCTTAGCGACATCGGTCGGTCCGCACAAGCTGAGATGGCCATTCGTGCTTGGCTCGAAGGATTCCGTGGATTCGTCGTGCCGGTGCCATGAAGAAGTGTGGCGCAATGTCAGGTGGCTACCATGTGTTTCTATGGTTGTGCAACTTCCAGCTGCAAGTCTCCCTAAGTGGCTGGATTTGACAATGGCGTTCCAGCAGTCAAAGCTGTTGCGCGTCTGCCGCCGAGTAACAAGCAAGACCTGACGGCACGGCATTGATGGGCACGACCAGTAGCTGAAGCTTTGCCCGGTTGCAGCTCCTCGCTTCACGATGCGGAAGACCTCCGCAACGAGAAGGCTTCAAAGATGTCGTCTATAAGTACACCTGCTGGCCTCAGCCAGAAGGACTCGACTGCCTATCGATCAACTCACGAGGAATGGCCACCGACCTTGACCTGACCGTTGCCATCATCATCCAGCCTTCTATGCGTGCCGAGCCTCCTGTGCTAAACAAATGCTACCTTCATCCACAGGCCAGACGCAGAAGGCGTCCTCGGCATTGAGGGAAGAAGCGTGAGTCCATGCTAGACAATAATGACCAGAGAATTCACAAGAAGATCACTAAACGATCTAGACTGCTAGTCGGCATTGGAGCTCAATTCAATGCGGACGACACCAAGCGCAGCAAAAGCTCGACCGCGACTTGGCCACCCATGACATTCGAAAAACTGGATAACGAGCAAGAAGATGGTACCAGTCTCTATCGAGATGAATCGACATGCATCGATCAAACAGGCTGCACCAAAGCCAGCGACCACACCGGACATGGTACTTGGCAAGTCCCACACCGAGAAGTCTTGCAGACTGACACACGCAGATGACGACAAGAAGTCCGATCGTGGCGAGGAAAGCGTGAAGACTTGGCTTTCAGAGCAAAGAAATTGCACGCCTTGGGTCAAAAGTCAACATAAGGTCAATGCGAAAGCATCAAGCCGGACATCAGACCAAGTTTAGCTGTGACAAGCCTGATGTATATCGATAATGCTCTGGATTCGCAATGGAATCCCGGAAGAATGAATCGAGAGGGAGGATGAGTTGAAGGCCAAGATAGAATGATGCAAAATCTCTGCTGAACTGAGTCCTGATGACGATCTTCATTGAAGTCTTGTAATGATCCATGGTCGACTGAATCGCATCTGTACACTCTACCAAATTGCCTGCTTAGTGTTAATGATCTGCATTCTCTTCCGCACAGGGCCATCCATCCTCCGGAGTGAAGCCCGACTCCCTCGGCAATATCAAAACCCCGAACTGAGCTGAAATTCCGAAACCTGGAGAAAGTGTCACAGACACCCACGTCTTTCTCCCAATCATCAACACTGTCGGCACTCCATCGAATGCGAGATACCCCGTGAGATGTCCAGCTCGTCTCCTCGAGCTCAGTTACAAAGAGGATCGCGAATCGAGAAGCGAACGAGCAAGGTCAACAAGGCATGTGTGCCATGTCGCGCGCGAAAGGTCAAGTGCGATGCTGGTGTTGTCGGCTTTCCGTGCAGCAGCTGTGCAAGTCGCAAATGCGTTGCGGATTGTGTTCCACTGGTTCGCAAGAGTCGTAGCAGGTAAGTCGATGCCTAGCTGTTAGAATGGGTCATGTGCATGCGCTAATCTGGGTGGCGCTCGCAGAAAACTAACCCATGGTTCACCGGCTCTTAATCAGTCAGGAGCCCAGGACCAGGACGATGATTCCGAAGGTGATCTAGATGAACAATTCACCCATGAAGCTGAGCCGGACTTGCTCTATCTCCGTATTTTGAATGACACCGTGAAAGAAACACCAAGATCCAATGTCCGAAATGAATCCAATGGCCTTGGCCCTTCAAAGCAAAGCGACCAGTCCACGAAGCTACAGCAATTGGATGAGATCGACAGAGACTATCTTGACAAGAAAGGCGTCCTTGAACTTCCTCCTCGTCACGCTCTGTAAGAATCTTCCAGCTCCCGTCACTTCTAACCTCTCTACTCACATGTACATCAACAGAGATGCCTTGCTCAAAACGTATTTTGAACTGGTTCATCCGCTCATCCCTGTGATCAGCCAGTCCGACTTCATACGACGCTACCATGACGGCGAATACTCTTTGCTCCTGCTTTACGCCATGCTGACGACCGCCAGTGTGCCCGCAGCTGCAGATGTGCTATCAGCCTGTGGATTCGACAGCCCATCCGACGCACAAAAGTCGTTCTTTCTCAAAGCCCGGCTGATGTACGACTTCTTCGCTAATGACGATCTATTAACCACGCTGCAGGTGTCAATCATCTTGTGTCTGGTCGTACTTGATCACCCTACTGACCGAGATTTCGGCTTTTGGTTCCATAATGCCGTCGGCATTGCTACTAAGCTCAATCTACGAGGGCTGTGAGTGTATCAAGCAGTAGCGTACACTGCCCTGACTGACCGGCCAATACAAGTGTTTCAGAGAGCAATAAGCATCCCAAGGATCTGAAGCTGTGTCGACGAATTTGGTGGTCTCTCTATGTAAGCTGACCTCTCATGTTGCCACTCATGGAGCTTCAAAGACGACTCAGCACAATAATACTTACGAGAGATCCAAAGTCGTTAGATACTTTCCACGTCTTCATAAAGCCTCGACGCCCCCACCTGCTCGGGGATGGTCCCGACCTGCAGCCCTTAACAGAAGATGACTTGGAAGATCACTATGTCTCGGACGATATGTCTCCACTAATCTCGGCTGTCACTCTACAGCGGAAGGCTATGCCGGTCATACAGTGCGAAATGTCACGACTGTGTGCGTAAACATCTGGTACAATTTCATCGGCATGACTGACGCTTTTCAGTCAATGAATGCTTATCTGTGTTCAAGAGTCGGCCACGACAAGATCTGCCACAGATGTTGCAACGCGTAGACAGTTGGCGCAGATCTCTTGCTTTAAAGATGCACATCGACGAGAATGCTGGGACTGATATTCTGTACCTGTCCGCGCGAGCCATGAGTTACAGATTTGAGTGCATCCTGTGCCGTCACATGCGTCGAGTCTGGAAGAGCATCGATTGCGCAGATTTCAGCGAGTGGGCCAAACAGCGGTACCGATCAGCCATCTTGGAGATGGAAGCTATTGTAATGAGGGCAACCGCGAGTGGAAGTCTTGAAAATTCCCCTACCCCTTTGTGAGCAGCCTTTCTTCTGGACTCCATCGCAATGCTAAAGCTAATTTGTCTCAGCGTGACTACAATCACTACTCTGCTCGCTCTACAAATCGAGTCAGCCCTGGATGTGGATGAGACGCAGCTCATACGTTCCATGTCGCGCAATTCCATCAGCCAGACGATGCTTGTTCTCACGCAGGCAAGAGGCATACCAGCGATCAAGAGAGCTCTCCCTATATTTGGGAAGATACTAGCTAAGCACAGCCTTTATCGTGATCAGCCAGACAACCTTGGCCTGCTAGCCCGTAAGTGTCATCGCAAATTTGAGACCTCCAACCTTTGCTTGATGACAATAGCTCGGCGAGACTTGTTCTTGAATGTGATTTGCTCACTTCATGTCTAGATCAGGTACCAGATCAACCTTTCACGCAGCAGCCAAACACCACGGCAAATGCGTCTGCCTCTACATCCTTGCCGGCTATCGGGCTTCCGCCTCGACTCGAGCAGCAAGAGAGTAATGTGTCTTGGGATGTAGGATTTCTAGGTCTCGAAATCTTCGAAGAGTGGCAGCAGATCGGATGGCTCGACTTCGCTTGATCCGGTACTGTATCATAAATGTTGACAGTCAAATGCGTCCGCTGAGCTGACTCTTTCCTGCTCTATCTAGCCTTGAGATCTACCGGATGGACATACTCTCGCACATAACGAAAACGTCTACCAGTCTATCATGATGGTGTACCAAGCATATCTTATGCAATCTCTTTCTGCTCCTCATCGATAGATGCCGCATGATGATGACGCATCAGCTTCACCATTTCTGCCGCTTCGGCAGCATATCTGCACTTTTGACGAATCTGTGAGCCATATCTCCAAAACAGAAAAGGAAATGGCAGACAGCCGACAACCAAGAATGCTGGAATGGAGCTTGCCCACTGATCGCCCAGCCCTTCGTACATTTGTGTCGTGAAAAGCGGGAACGCTGCGGCGAAAAGAGATCGAACAATCGTATTAGCTGCTAAAGCAGAAGCAGCATAGAAGGTATCTTCGCTTGTGTCAGTACACTCCTTGAAGTTGAAGGTCGAGATGGAGTAAAGCGCGACTCACACGAAGAGACCAAATAGCTGATCAGTGCGATGAAGACCATGACGAGTCCAATTGAGAACAAGGCCGCACCAATCACCGGTGCAATCCAGTGAACCGATGGATACGTGGTCCATGCAAAAAGAAACAATCCAATCGGAAGGATAATCGAACCCATCATGGCGCTGTGTAGCTCGGCTTCAGGCTCAAGAGCTTTGCCGGTCGCTGCAATCCGGCGCATGTAGCTTTTGCTTTCCACGCCAACCACTATCACTCCGAGACAGACGCCAACAGCGACACCGACAAATGGGAGTCCAGCGGTGCCTTGATTCCAGCCTCGAGATCCTTCGAATACGATGGGGATCGCAGCGAAGAACATGTAAAGAGTGGCGTAGATGATCGAAATGTATATGGATGTGAACAGGACAATTGGCTCACGGACGAGAAAGATCCAGGGCCGTGCCAAAGAAATCTTGAGCTCCTTCGAAAGCGTCTTCGGAGGCTTTCCAGCATCAAGCCGCGACACGTATACTTCCCCGGTCCTCCGAGAAAGCGCTCTCGCGCGAGCTCTTAGTATGACTGGCGCATATGTTTCGCTGGTGACCAGCAATGCAACGATCCAGACCACGACATTCAGCATGGCATTCACCCAAAGAGTCCAGCGCCAGCCTTTAGTCTCAGCAATGAATCCACCGACGACTGGACCGAGTGCTGGCCCGAGGAAGGGACAAGCAGCGAAAACAGCCATGACTGGTCCCCGCTCTTCTTCAATAAACAAATCTGCAATCATCCCTCCTGGGTTCGTCTGCGCAGAAGACCCAAATGCACCCGCAAGCAATCTCAGAACCAGCAAAGCCGAGATATTCGGTGCCGCAGGCGTCGCTACAGTAAAGGCCATGTATATCGTATAAGAAATCATAAAAGTCAATCTCCGTCCATACACTTCCGACATAGGTGCCCAGAGTATCGGTCCAAAAGCAAATCCGAGTACGTAGAGTGCCAGACCCAGAATTGCTATCTCGTTGGAAACATCGAAATCCTGTTCGATCTGCTGAATTCCGCTGGCGTAGATTGAAGACCCGAAAGTTAAGGCGAAGAAAGTCATTGCTTGGGACATGGCGATTGTCCATTTGCGGGACTTGGAGAGGTTCAGGGCGTCGTGGCGGTCATTTGTGAGGTAGGAGATGATGTATGGGTTTGCGGATGTACCGCTGCCAGGGTAAGTTTCGGTGAGCGTATTGGTGTCGAGGAGTGGGAGGGGTTTGAGGAAGGATAGGGTTCGTGGTGGGGTGTGAGTGTGGTGTCCGTCTTCTGGATTGAGATTGGTCTTGTCTGAGATAGTAACCATGACGCTGGTATAGAGATGAGGTATCTAGGCAGAGTGGCAGGGAATTGGTGGGAGGGATGTTCATGGTGTTTATGTGCCCGATGGAGTGGCTTGAGAACGTGGTACCCGTCTCAATCATACGACTTGCCATAATCTCATAAGCAGCTAGATCCTTCAAGTACGGCCGGTAGCTAGATGTCAAGTAGCGAGACCTTTGATGTACGGCCGACAGTTCAAGTTGCGAGTTGCCGATCGTTTTAAGTAGAAGTATTTGCGAGATCTAAGGGCTCGGAGTTTCAGCTTCTTGGTCTACAGAGATATTTCCGAGAACCCAAACTCCGCGGCATTATGTCTCCGCTCGTTCTGTCGGCCAACAAGTCCCTATACTACCGTTCTCGATGCTTAGCACAACGCTGCCTTCTCCCGTGAGCGGATTGCCTTCCCAGAACACAAGGTCAGTGGACGGTTCCAGACCAAGAATATTCTCAATATTCCCCGAGACCAGCTTTATGGCTTCGGTCTGGTTGATGCCGGCAAAGCGAGCCGCCCAGCCGGCTTCGCTCGCGAGATTATGGATATGGGAATCTCCTTGAATAGCAATTCCTAGCAAGACGCCTGCATCTAGGAGGAGTTGGACTGGACTCGGAGTCAACGGTGGGCCGCTCAAAGCGTCCCGCTTTTCCCATGTATCCGGTGCGCCTCGCGCTCCGGTCAGAATCACTGAGATATTGCTGGCGACAAGTTCTGCAGCTACGTGGACGGCTCCATGTCCACCGAATATGACCATGTTGGTTCTAGGGAGGTCTCTCTTGAGCCATATCAGCTGCTGTATTACGTTCGTGTTTACTGCGTGAACAACCACCGGGATGGTGCCATTTGCGGCACGAGAGGATATAGTGTCCTGGCTATCGGAAGGAGCTGAAAGCATCCGGCGGAGCTCCGAGATTGAACCAGAGATGGTTGGTATCGCATTTGATGTGGAAGACTGACCAACTTCGAAGTGCAGAGCGACATCGTCTTTCCAGATGCCGCTGTTTAGAACATCGTGCTTGCCGCTGGTGGTGAAGCCGACACTGATGCCTTTGAGGAGACTACCGCGTGACAAAGGTGCTGTGATGGCTTTAGTCACTCCGCCCAACCTGGCCCGGCCGAAAGAGTGACCTCGCAACTTGATGCCGTATTTTGCATGATCCACCAAGTGATGCCCTTGATACCTGCTCGCAGACTGTACAACTCCATCGCTTGTCGATGGCTCGCCAGAAATTTCAACCAGACCGAGCGTCTGACTTACTGCGATCAAGCCTGGAGAGACGTAGCCATTCTCGAGCTGTATCAATGCTCCTCCAGCAGCCTCGCTCTGGCATTCCTGGCGAGCACCTACGCACGTAATCTGTCCATCGACAACAACAACGGTCAAATTGCCACTCGGGGAATTCTGATCATGCAAGACTGTGGTGATCCCAGTGAACACCAACTTCTGATGATCTAGCACTGTGCGGCAAAACTCGACTTTAGACCTTCCGGATAGAGTTGGACGCATTTTGGGCGATCGGCTGCTACCGGCTTTCGAGACCGCTCGCATCGTAGTTCGTAAGACCTGAGCTTTGTCGAGCGTTGGAACTCCGTCAATAATGACCTGCAATGCTGTAGTGCCAATTGCGAGGGGATGTCCACTCCAGACCACGATGTCAGCATCGTAACCAGGTCTCACGAATCCAATGCGATGACTCTGCTTGATAGAACGGGCTGGGACAGACGTGACCGATCTGAGGGCTTCATCTGGAGGTAGGCCGAAGGAGTGTGCAATTGCTGCTTGATGTCTTGTCGCATGTCAGTATCGGGCAAGGCAGTCTCGAGTGCTCATACTTACAACAAGTATTGCGCATTATTGCCTTCGCCTGTGTGATCCTTGAAGCGAGTCAGTCTTGGTTGGATGGTTCATACATTGAGTGGTGACCGACAGATTTGTAGGCCACAGGAACACCGTGCTCTGAAAGGATTTTGCCTGCCTGAAGATTTGCCTCATAAGCTTCCGCCTTGAAGAAAGCATTCTCAGCAAAAGTTGCGATCGTGATGTTACTGTGGCAGCATTAGCTGTGATCGCCTCGGCTAGCGATTCGTCTTACCTCTCCTGCGTCTTCAGGAATTCCGGCACTTGCCAAGCCTCCAGGGCGTGATGAAAGGCAGACGGGTGTATACGGAACTCATGCAGAATACTAAGCATGCGCTCAAAGTCTTCAGGCTCATAGCAATGAATGTTCACATTCATATGTCCTCTCAGCATTGCTACAGTAGCATCGTACTCAAGTGACTGCGGAAATGTGCCAAGTCGAGCAAGGGATCGTATACCTTGACCGTTATACCAGTCACTGCTGGTGACGGCGCGGCACCAGCCATCTTGCCGGTCCTTGAGCTCTCTAGCTTTGGAAAGATGGTCTCGGAGCAGCCAGGCATTGCCTAGTCGCGTGTGTAAGTAAGTGTGTTTCGGATTCTCACCACAGGCCATTTTCATGTATCGTTGACGCTGGATCTGAGGGATGCCTCGGTCGAGAAGGAAATTATCCACAACAGGTTCTCCAACAGCAGCGTTCTTGACGACATAAGCCTGACCTCCGACGATGTTTGATGATCCTGGTAGAATCAATGAGGATGTGACGCCTCCACCAGCGATGATCTTAATGGCTGGATCGTATGGTTTGAAACCATCGATGGACCTCACGAAAGGCGTTAATGGTCCCAATAATGGTGCCTCGTTGACATCTCTAGTTGCGGGCAGGGAGTGAAATGGCCACAAACCGTGGTGTGAGTGCATGCCAACGAGTCCAGGGGTCACATAATGTCCGGCCAAGTCGAGCATGTCCCTATCTCGGCTTTCTGGGCTGATCGTCGAAGAGGCAGGCTCCACGGAGCGTATTACACCTTCCTCTAGCAACACATCTACCTGGTGGTCCAGGAATCGATGGCCATCGAAGAGCGTTGCGTTCCGTAGTAGAAGTGGTTTCCGCTGCCCGTTGTAAGGATTCCATCTTGGATTCTCGCGGTTGATGCCTGGGGTCTGCTCATTTGGGCCATGCAGTTGCGAGCATTGTTCCAGCGCTTTTGCCACCGCATGGTCGTCGCGGAACAACAGCAACACTGACAGGCGATCAGCGAATGCAGAGGCTAAGAGACCGAAAGCAAATATCGCAGCTATGAGCCGCAGACTGCGCTTGCGCAGAGAATATGCATCGCAGATGATGCTGCTATCCGCACGGTTCTTCGCCGCAACTCCAGCTTGTACTGGAGATGCTATCTTGCTGTCCATGGCTGCGATGTTCCGCTGTCCGACATTGTGTTGCTGCTGAGAGACAGTCCGAACATATCTGCAGCCACTGGGGATAGACACAGCAACGCTAGGGTCATTAGACGTGATTGCGATTGACCGGACGTCGATTGCATCAACGCGGTCATTCCCGCTATTCCGGCGGCCACCATTTCCGACATGCTGCCGTGCTGTTCACCGTGCTGTACCTCCTAGTATATACGATTGTCGGAGTGATCCATATACAAAGCTCGAAGCAGCGAATGCGAAGAACGAGTTGAGCGCCAAGAAGCACGGTGGCGTCGGTCCTGGCTAGCGCGAGGCTCGGGCCGGTCGGTGCGCTTGTTCTTGACATGCAGTGCGACTTGCTCGCAAGCCTCACACCTCAGTTCAAGAGATCGATTTTTAGACAGCACAAGGCGGCAGACGTGACTGTCTGCGTCTCTATGCCGGCTTCCCTGCGTGAGAATGATTTGTCGTCGTTACCGTACTTTTGCTCTCCTCATGGCATGATATGGACCGCATGCGGCCGCATGGGCATAGGGGCCCTCGCACGCTTTTGGACCGGTTGACGGTCGCATAAAAACTATGAAAGATGCTAAAAGCACAGCTAATCCGATGGGCGGGTATCGAAACCAGCTGCAGCCAAGTCTAGCAAGCACTAAGAGCAGTTATCGCTTCCATTCGAGTATACACCTCCGCATGCCTCAGAGAGTGGCCTTTGATAAGCCAGGCTCCAGCTAGCACAAGATGGCCGAGACGAAACCTAAAGACCAGATTCATACAAATACGCTACCTATTAGCCGAGAAAGATCCAACGATAAAGACGAGGTACTTCAGTCTAGAATCAATATTCTTTTGATCATTCTTGGCTGATCTGTCCAGCATGCCAAATTTGAGAGTGCGGTGACGGCAAAACAGGCAGAGCAGTAGGCCGACTAGATTCCGTACTCAACTGGCCCATAAGTCGCTGACGAAGCTCAGGAACCTTGATCTAACCGAAGATGATTTCCTGTCCGCGCAAGCCGAAGCCAAGAAGCTTTCGTCGGAAGAAGTACATAACGTAAGAAACGAACTCCCAACAATGCCCAATCTTGGCTGACATGATTGCACAGATCATACAACAAGGCTACGCGTTGCACGAATTCGATCCCAATTTCCCGATCAAGATTCTCGCCAAGATAAAGGAGTACTTAGGCAATCATGACATCCGCGAAACTCCGGACAAACACGCCGAACTTCATCAAGAGATGAGACTGGTTGCGGCGGTCTTGACCACAAGCAGTCCTTACGCTGAGGTTCGGGCTGTGGTCGACCACTCCGACGATGTCAACACCCCATGCTCTACGATTCGCTCATGGACCATAGGCATGCTCTTTGTCTGCGCCGTAGCATTCATGAACCAACTCTTCAGCGTTCGTCAGCCTTCGATATCCATATCATCAGAAGTTGTGCAACTGCTCTGCTATCCGGTAGGAAAAGCATTTGAGCGATTCCTGCCCGACATCGGCTTTACCCTTTTTGGTGTCCGACACAGTCTCAATCCTGGACCATTTTCCAAGAAGGAACACATGCTCATCACGATCATGGCGACCGTGGGCTCAGTATTACCCTCCTCGCGATATATCATTTTCACGCAGTTTCTGGAGAAGTATTTCAACCAGCCATATTCCGGGTCCTTCGGGTACCAAATCTTGCTTGCTTTGTCCACCGACCTGATGGGATACGGATTAGCGGGCATGGTTCGGAAGATTCTCGTCTACCCGTCATATTGTGTCTATCCAAAATCATTGGTTACGATTGCTTTGAACAGCTCTTTGCACAAGGACAAAAATGCTCCGGTTACCGGCCCGGCGAGCAAAACATGGTCGATTTCCAAGTTCCGCTTCTTTATATACGCTTTCGTGGGGATGTTCTTCTACTTCTGGTTTCCAAACTACATATTCACGGCGTTGTCAGTCTTCAACTGGGTCGCTTGGATCGCTCCCAACAACGTCAATCTCTCTGCTATCACTGGTATGTCGAAAGGAGTCGGGTTCAACCCTCTACCCACGTTCGATTGGAATATCCTTACGCACTCTGTGGACCCTTTGGTCATACCTTTCACCACAGTCATCAATCGATTTGCTGGAGTATTCATCGCTGCTTTTATGGTCATTGGTCTATGGTACACGAACGCCTTCCACACAGGGTATCTGCCTATCAACACAAGCACCCTTTACACGAACAATGCAACCACGTACAATGTCTCACGCATTCTCGACTCCCGTGGCTGGCTAGACGAAGCCAAGTACCAGGCATATTCTCCAGCTTTCATGTCTGCTGCAAGTTTGACTATGTACTTCTTCTTCTTCGCCCTGGTAAGCACAGCTCCAAGCACAACCCTCCTCGTATCAGACGACATTCTGACTTTCTCTGACATAGTATGCCGCTACCATCACCCAAACATATCTCTACCACCGTCAGGAGATCGTGCTCGGATTTCGCAAACTGTTCACAAAGTCGAGGAAAGCCGATCTTGAGCTTCAAGACGTCCACAACAAGATGATGACAGCGTATCCTGAGGTTTCAGAGTGGTGGTACCTGATCATCAACCTTATCGCCATTGGTCTCGGCATCGCGGCGATCGCTGGCTGGCAGACCTACACGACCGTCGGGGTTGTGTTCTTCGCCATCCTGTTGGCCTTGGTATATATCATCCCCGCAGGTAAGTATCATCCACCTATCTCACTGAACGCCTCGACAATCATATGCTAAGCTTGAGATTCCAAGGCGTAATCGCCGCTACCACAGGAATCGACGTCGAACTCAATGTCATCGCCGAATTCCTAGGCGGAGCAATTCAGCCTGGCAACGCGTTGGCAATGAACTTCTTCAAATGTTTTGGCTACGTGACGACAGCACACGCACTTAATTTTGTCAACGACTTGAAATTGGCCCACTACACCAAAATACCTCCACGACACACATTCTGGGCACAGGTCATCGCCACCGTCGTGTCTGCGTTCGTATGCACCGGCACAATGAACTTTCAGCTTCGCAATGTGAGTATAGCGATCCCAAAGCACATCTCTGACCACATTCAGACTGTCTTCGGGGCATTTCGCGCAACCATGACGTATCCATGGTGTCTTCATAGATTGCAAAGAATTTGTTCTGACACGTTTGTTCTTTTCTAGATCAAAGACATCTGTGAAAGTACTCAATCAGCACGCTTCACCTGTCCCGGCGTAAACGTCTACTTCTCAGCAGCCGTACAATTCGGTTCCATGGGCGCCCGCAGAGTTTTCGGCAAAGGTGGCCAATATACCACCCTCCTGTGCGCTTTCCCCATAGGTCTCGTCATCCCAATCATCCTCTTTTTTGGCCAGAAAAAGCTTCCAAGCAATCACTGGGCTCGAAATATCCACCCTGTTGCCTTCCTTAGCGGCGGTGTGGTCTTTACACCACCTGTAAGTCCTTGCGCCCTTTTTGCTCGAGCTTGATCTTACACACTCTCTACAGTACAATATCGCATACATATGGCCGGCGGTTCCGTTTGCTTGGTATTCGATGATACATATCAGAGGCAAGTATTTGGCTTTTTGGTCCAAGTACAACTACGTACTTTCAGCTGCTTTCAAGATCGCTATTGCTATTTCGGCTCTGGTTATCTACTTTGCCCTGGAGTATTCGGGTATTAGTCTTGATTGGTGGGGAAATGATGCGAATAGTGGATGTGAGGCATCTTCTTGTACGAGACTGAAGTTGCCAAAGGGCCAGCTCTTTGGTCCTGAGCGGGGAAATTTTGCGTGAGTAGTAGGAGAGTGATAGGAGGGATGTTTCATGGCTTTTATGAGTGGCTTGAAATATTGGCATTACAGAACTACTCTTAAGCCTAGAAGCATCTAGATACGGCTGGTATCCAGACAGCGAGCAGCAAGACATGTCAAGGACGGCCCACAATTCGTGGTGCCGCCAATGTCAGATGTTTGCGAGATCTGAGGGCTCGGAGTTTCAGCTCTTGGTGTACAGATCTATACTTCCGAGAGCTCAAATACCGCGGCAACCTACGATCCTTTGACCCGGAAGAATGAGATGAAAGTGCAGACGATTTGATAAGCAAATCGAGTATGATAGTACATGTCTCTTTGAGAATTTATGGAGTTACTTCCACACGCCTTTCACGTTATCGGAGAACGGCCAGCACTCTGATATACCTGATAGCTTGCCACACTCACATCGAAAGATCAAGTCGAAATTACCCATTTTCCTTCCTCTCTTCCATTCTCTCCTCCCACCCTACCCTCCCAGCATTCCTCATCGCAACCTTCCTCAACTCAACCCTCCCACTCTTTACACTAATCTTCGGCTTCCGATCCGAAGTCCTCATCTTCTTCTCCAAAACGCACGACTTCTTCTCCAAAACGCACGACTTCTTCTCCAAAGTATGAAGACGATTCGTTTCCATGATCAGAAGCTTCATGCCTTTGGTGATGAGATGGAGTTGTGCAGAAATACGGGTTAGGGAGAAGCGGGATGTGTTGATCACGTGGGCGATGCGTTTGGTATCGAGAGGCGAGGTGGTGTTCAGGAGATTGGTGGCGAGGGTGATGTCGGTTGTGATTTGATGGTAGGGGCAAAGGGTTGCGGACTGGTGGGCGGAGGAGAAGAGGCTGTGGACGACTTTGCATTCTCGCATCTTGAGATGGTGGACTCTAGCGAGAAAGTCAGTCTTGTGGTACCTTTCGCCATGTCGGAGGAGAGCTTTTCGAGACTCGTCTAGTTTTGTTCTGAGAAGTTTGACGGCTTCTGTAGCTCGGTGACTGAAGTCGAGATCGAAGAACGTGGCGTGCTTTTTTTGTAGACGCTGACATCTTGGACAGTGGCCTGGGAGAGCAATGTGGGCTTTGACTGATTTGGAGAAGATGTGTCTATCGGCCAGTTCAGAGAAGATCGAGAAGACGTCGTTAAATTTGTGTTTGTCGGCATTGGGTTGGTCGATGGTAATGACTGCGTAGTGTAAGCAGTCGTACGTAAAAAGGGTGTGTGAAGGGTCGTAAACGAGCGGCTCTGCTGCGGTGGGTGAGAGCGTGGTTAGCAGGGCAGTGACAAGACTTACCAGCAGTCCTCGTATTGCTTGGAAGAATGTGCCCAGCATATGCAGTATGCAGAACATCTTGTGCTCTTCAGTAAGTTTCTGTGGCGTGAAAGAGGTCTAGGTGCTAAAGCTCCAGTCTTGGAGCTTAATAGTCGCATGAAAGACAAAACATTGCAATGTGATATAAGAAAGCCAGGAGGCAGGATAATGGTAAGGTCTATATTTGAGATGACAACAATTCCATTCTTCGATCAGTCGCGCAGAGTGCAGTAAAATCGTCAAGAGTTCGAATTCAGGAGCGCTCACTTGAGTACATTTTGGGGAACTTGAGGCAAAGGAAGTCTTGCAGAAATATCAGTGTCATCATTTCCCACAAACATCTTTGTGATCAAAAGTGCACCTAAGAGTTCTTGTGCAAATACTCAACCTGATCAGCCGGCTTGGTCCAGAGCGCTTCCTCGTCTTCCTTGTTGAGTGTACGCTCAAGTCGTCGATTGTGTTTCTTAGCCTTTTGTCTTTTCTCCTCCCACTCCTTGGCTTTGTTCCAGGCACCAAAATCGAAGTCGCTGTCCGGAGGCGCGACTTCTCCGTAAGTTGCACGAGCTTGGTGAGCCTTGGCCTCCTCGTCCTTGGTGTTTAGATCATTAAGAATACGAGCAATCGCGGGTTGAATCTGCGGGCCACCAACTGACGTCGCGCGCTCTTCTTTTGGTTTGGCTTCGCTATGCGCGCCGATTTGGATTTCATTGATGCCATTGAGGTAGGCTGTAATCAAGCCTTGCTCGTAAGCAGTGAGTATCGAGTCGGTAGAGGTTTTGCCATTCTTGATCTTCTCGTAGCGAGCCCGTCGCTCAGCACGTCTTCTGTCTGTCGCACCACTCAATGGCTTAGGTCCTGGGTAGATCTTGCGGTATGTCCGGACCTTGCGATTCGTCCACGCTTCAGCAGACTTTGGAAAGTCAAAATACCACCCGCAGACGCCGCCATAAGGTGAATATCGACGATAGCGTCCATTGAAAGACAGCTCGAACCAAACATCGAGCTGGCGTTTCAGACGGGCAGCGGTGAAGTCTGGCTTGTGCTTGGGATCCTCAACTGCGGATCGAGTTCTCCGTTGCACCTTTTCGACTCGCTTCGAGCCAGCAAAGCGATTGGGAAAAGAGATTTCTGGCGGTCCATATGCTGTCTTCGTATGATCCGGGTTCTTGAGCTCGCGCTTTGTTCTTCTCCTATCGTTTCCGGACATGATGTTTGATGTGCTGTTGGTTTGCTGCGGGAAGACAATTGAAAGATGAGTAAGTTCCAGGCCAGCTGGCAGAATATGATCAGTAGGAAGTCGTGAAAAGGACGCAGTGAATGTAGAGAGCGTGAGACAGACAAGTTGTGAAGTTGTGAATGTGACTTGTCTGCCGGGGGTGTTCACCAGTGGCACAAAGAGTGGTCTTTGTTTCAAAGCTTAGATGAATTAGTGATAATTTCCCACTTCATGTCTTGAATGACCGGAGACAAAGACACGTCATGAATCCTCTGCGACTCGTGGAGATGTCTTGGAGCCCAGTATAGTGTTCAGCCTTAGACAGGTACATTTCCTTGGCGAAAATGAACGTGTTGCGGTGTTGAGTCCAGTGAGATCTCGGGTGCTTGAACTCAAGGCGTGTAATGTACACGAGGATTCCCGGTGCCATATCTATACAATTATAAGCGTTACAGAAGTACAACACGCTGTCTTACCGCTGCGGCAGCATGTTGTAGATGGCTCTGAAGTACGCGCTGTGGACCTTCTCCGAGATCTCCTCCTTCGTGAGCCATGCAAAGTCCTTGACTCCAAGCTCGTTGCTGGCAAGATTTGCTTGCCCAGCCATTATGCGTGCCTTCATGAAGAAGACCTTATCGCCGTGCTCATCTTGCTCGAACTCTTTGGTTGCGGTAGTCACCAGCTTATGTGGTAGAATCTTAGTGACTTTCGACTCCCGAAACTGCTGGACAAGGTGGCCCACAGGGTGGTTACCGACAACCCAAGTGTTCATGTTAATGCCCGCAGTCTGGAGCAGAATTCGCTCGGCAGCCTAGTAGCATCAGTGAGTAGGCCGAAAACAGACTTCACCTTTTGAACGTGACATACCTGATGCATGTTTTCTCTGCCATATATGCGATCCTGTGGAAAGCGCCATCGACCTTCCTGATCCTGTACCAACAAATACAGGCTGCGATCCAATTTTCGGTTCAAGCTCTTGATGTCGTTCTTGCTGTCCGCTTCCGTGATGCGCGGCGATGGTCTTTCAATAACAATATCTCCAACGGGTTTCCGCACGCCCTCGCCAGCTTTCGCATCACCACTCACAGCTTCCCCGCCAGTCTCTGCGTCTCCCTGAGGCTCCGCGTCTACGATGTCCTTGCCCTCAGCATCTCGTATTAATTTGTCCACGATGTCTTCAGGCTCGCCCAATCTGCTGCCGACTCGCACTTCATCATCCCAGCCTTCTTCACCGTACGCATTGTAGACACCTACATCTCTGGCCATTGCCATTCGCGCCTTGGCCTTCCGCTTGAATTCGACCTGCTGGGGCGTGCCTTTCTTATAGTAGAAGTAGCGCGTGAAGGGTAAGGCTAGTCGCTCGTTGAGTCGTTTCTGATATAGATAGAATGCTTTCTCGAATGAGGTCAATTCGCGGGTGATGAGAGGTGGTCGTGATAGTACAGGGCTGCATGATACCCTAAACGCCTTTCGTGGTCCAGTCTGCGTTACGGGCGGATTGGTAGGGGCACTCTTCGAGGGTGATTGTGCCGGTCGCTCGGCTTCAGCCACCGCTGCCGCCGAAGCATGTCGTCTTGATACAATGCCATTTCTCCGTATTTGGTTCAAACATGAGCTGCATACCGTGTCGCGTGAGAAGACTGTGCTGGGTTAGTGGTTGGGCTTGCGCAAAGGATACTTGGATGTACCATTTTGTGAAGCTACCCGCCTCGCGCTTCTTGGTCCAGAACTCATGCTTATCTACACGATGAAATGAATGAACAATGCTTCATGGTGTTCTGGTCCACCTGCTTCTCCCATGTCCATCTCCAGGCCAAAAGTTTCGGCAGTCTTCTCCAAACGGCAAAGCGCCATTTTGGCTTTCGCTCTACAGACTTCTCGCGCTTCACACAATCTGAATTCTCTCTCCAACGCACAATTCCTTATCATCATGGGCACTTCTTTCTTCGTGGCCTCCTGATCATTTACGCGTGCGGAGACCGATCGAGCAGTCTTTTTCGCTAGCGGCACCTTCGCATAACCACCAAGGGAACTGTTAGATAGATACTGCGGACAGACCTCGAGCCTTCTTCAAAATTATTGTCCAGACGCTTGCTGCAGAGGGCCGATGCTGGCTCACCATTCCATGAGTCTCGGTGGTCCAGTGTTTACCCTCTTTGCAGACTTCTATGCTGCTCCGAGCTGGTATAGCCTTCTCGTCAAGTCCGAAACAGCGATGCCGACCAATACTCCTGAGAGCAAGAAAGGTCCACGGGTTCGCTGGCTCGTCTAGCCAGACCGCTTATCCGCCCGTGAGCTCGTCGTGCTGTG
Organism: Pseudocercospora pini-densiflorae CBS 125139; assembly: GCA_000504365.2. Taxonomy (NCBI): domain Eukaryota; kingdom Fungi; phylum Ascomycota; class Dothideomycetes; order Mycosphaerellales; family Mycosphaerellaceae; genus Pseudocercospora; species Pseudocercospora pini-densiflorae. Next base: position 69,809 of record KZ106996.1, read on the forward strand.
AGCTTGGGCTGAGGTCTCTCGTGGTGCTTCTTGACTGCTCCTCACCCCGGAAGTCTCTGCAGATGAAGGTGCCGCTCCGACTGCTGCGAGCTCATCAAAGATGCTCTGCATGTGAGAGTCCCCGAAGCTGCTCAGGCCAATGCCGCTTCCACCTCGCGCAATGTCGAATTGTGCTCCTGCTCCTGCGGTTTCCTCTGCCGACATGCTGAAGCAAGACTTAGCAAATTATGAAGCCTTGTGATGCTGTGGTCTACGCCAGACTACATACGTTTTCGTAGTTCAAAAATTTGTATAATACGATTTGTGATCTACCGTTCGCTGACATCAGCCACTAGGAGCGTATCCTACCACGCAGAAGGACCCGAATGTTGAGCCTTTGGCAAGAGTTATACATGCCATTTTCTGCGAACTGCCCGGCATTTTGAGACATCCAACAAGCGAACAAGAGAGGCGGTCTACAGTTGTGCCCAATATTCATCATCAGGCCACGAATTCACACCAGAGGACGTATACGATGCCAACGCAACGCCATTCAAACAATCCGCTACGTACTAGTACAGGGTCAACCTTCAGGAACAGGTATTCATCAAAGCGGTCAGACATCAAGACGAGTCACTCGTGGCGAAGATCGCTCGCGAGCCGCGACTCCCACGTTGTCTTGTGAGAGAGTGGCAGAAGTCTCATGCCCAGATTGCGAGTATTAGCGTCCCTCGATCTCGAATACCGTGAAGCTCCGTTGGCCTCACATTTACCGCTAAACGCCAAATTTGATCTTGTCCAATCGCGGTCTTGGTCATAGGCTGGAACGACATGACGCCAGCCCTCAAAGGATCTAGTGGTGTAAGCAGAACCATTTCCGGCTCGTTACACACCCTTAACCTGACATCGATCACCAGAGAGGGACCGGACCGACGTATGAGACAGGCGTGTCGTGAATCTCTTTTCTTGGGGTGCCGTTCACACACAATATAATTGCCTGAATTCTTGGATTTACATCAGATGACCCGCAGAAGCTCGACCGCATGGACTACAACAAAACACTATGATCGCCCTTCGAGCACAATTCGCCCAGGTGCTTAGCGGTGGAAAAGAGTTCCATCTTGAAGCTTCATGTGCCGGGTGTTGCGGGCCGTACTCAGGTTAATCAAAGCAAGGTCCACGCCTGCTCGAGCAGAAGTACCGTTCCTGTGACGTGCTTAGCCACGACAAGTCCAGATCTGATTGGGACTTAGTCTTACCGGAGTCCGCATCGGCCGGGATGTGCAATGATTCCCGCGTGAAGCGAGCCGGACACGGATTACTTTCTCGGCATGCAGGCTTGAGATTCGGCTCAGCAGCTTCGCTTATGCTGTGCAACACCACTCCTACTCCTGCGCGGGATGAAGAGATGATCTGGCACGGCTTCGGCGTGTTGAAGGCAGATCTCTCCAGCAGAACCTCATCGGAGTAGGAAAGCAGCCTAGTCTCTCCGATCATGCCGCGACAGCAGAGCTGCGAGTGCTCTTGCAACGACCGGATCGGGCTTAACTCTTACTACGACCGGCTGCGAAACTGTTGGCAACAGCGAGGTTACTGAAGCCTGGATTGTAACGGCCGTGATGCTCGAATGACAGTTGGCTCAAACTCAGGTTCCTTGCGGATTGTCCTCGAGGAGCCTGTCATGTCTTCCGTCGTTGAGTGCTTTCCGAACCTTGGCTGATCGCATCCAGGACTGGAAGTCTGCCAGAGGACGCTTCCGCTTTCCGCCTCTCAACAAAGCGGGACCGCCACGATCAAGCCAGAAGCAAAGACGGTCGTAGTCGCTACCGAGCCATCGCTTCAATGCGAGACGACTGCGGCGTATCTATGATCATCAGCAACGCCTGCAGAAAGAACAGTGTCGAATGTACCTCGATCTCGCTCTTGACGCTGCGCCTTACGCTGGTAGCGCTTGGTCTTGCATGGCGCGGTGTCCTGACGATGGAGACATCGTAGTCGCCTAGGCGATATGTCCAAGGTCTCGGTGCAATGTCGTCGAAATGCCCGCCAAGCTCGCTCAAATATCTCCTCTCAACACTAGTGGGTTGCACGTCAGCAAGTCTGTCAAGCAGTACAGAATTGGAAATATACCTGATCTTCCTGCTCGCTCTCCATGACCATTCCTCGATGTCTCCTCGCGAAATCATGCCCCACACCGACTCCTCGCTGGTTGGCAAGGCACACAATTCTGGCAGAAGAAGCAGTGAGGAGCCTTGACTTGTTACGGACCCTGCCATTCTGAAGATGCTTGAACGATTGTGTCGTCTTTCGGAAGCGCACCAGAAACACTGCAATTACGCCCCAGGTCATCATTCACATGAGAAGACAGAAAATGGTTCACCGGGCAACGAGAATGCGAAAAGAAATAGTCGCAACTAGCGGTGGCAGCATCGCGCATTGGCACAGCCATGATGCGAATTGCCAGGAACGCGCTGAACTGAAACTCTGTGTTTCGATAGATGTATAGCAAGCAGTACAATAGTGGTCTTCTGAATATCACCGAAAACGGAAGGAACGCGATGCAAGCACTTTACGCGGCACGCGATGACTCTCCTGACATAGCTCGCATGGGTAATGAAACTTGTTCGAAGCTCTGACCTACTCCCCAGCCATGTAGATATGTTCTATCAAATGGTATTCGACAGCGACGTTCCGAGATAGAGCTTGACGCGTGCAAAAAGTCGTTGTGCACGGGAAAACGCGAACATGTTCGAGATTAGACTTGGGGATCTGTGTGTAAGGAGAAGGCTGGGAGTGCAGGGACGTTGCGGTGTGCTTTGGGGAAAGCGCACGGAGTTTAGCATGTGATGGCAGAAGTCGATGAATGAAGTTGAGGTGGGACGGCGAATGTGAGAAGGCTACGGCGGGGAACAAGGAAGGTCAGGACGAAAGGCCAAAGCCAAAGTTATGAAAGTTATGAAAGAGAGCTTCGAATCCAGAAGGCTGGGTGCCTCGAGACGGGCGGAGAAGAAAGAGTTGGAGAAGTTGGAGAAGCCCCAGCACCCAATGTCGCTGACCGAGCGGGAGCTCTCTCGACAAACATTCACTTGCTCTACCTTTATAATCATAGATGGTGTTTTGATCGATGATCTTGACCATCAATCAAACAGCTTTGACGTCCTTGCGGCGCCATCGATCAGGTTCGCCGCGATGAAATGACGGTAGCGGGTCGTCCAGTCATCGCGTCAGTAGTATCGCAAAGGCTCTCCCGACCGTTTCACGTAGCCACGAAGGTGCTATGCGACACATGAGCAGGTCGACCTGACTGCAAAGCCATGGATCTTCTACATTTTGGCCTCCTTGTCCTGCAGGCCAGCTCTTTAGAAGTGGAAGATCAGGATGACGGCGACCGATATGAGGAAACCAGAGACATCTGGCAGCTCGCGTCTCAACCACACGTACAACACCGCCTTGCTTCCAGTTCTTCCATCATATCAGTAATGTGCCTTTACGTTGCTATCCTCAGCAGGAAGTACAAAATGGCGACAATTGGCTTTGCCCTGGTCGCACTATCCTTCAGACATCAATCGTCGCTGCCGACTTGGAACTCAACAACAACGCCCTCCTCTGGCTTCGACCTCCATACGTTCTTCATCCTTAGCCAGCTTACTTGTGGCTTCGCGATCTACGCAGCATTCCAAAAGCGGTACTGGCTTTCCGCTCTTGGATGCCTCCTCAGCGCCGTACTGGCCAACTTTCACAGAGATGGACTGTCTTAGGGTTCTCGCAACTGCACTGGCTGTCCATGTGCCGCTTGTTAGCAGCATCAACGATCGTGCTCCATGATCTCCCTTGGGCCAACCCAGGCGAAACACGAAGTTCGTGCGCACTGGTGTCACGTCACCTTCTTTGTTCACACAGCAGCCAACATGGCAAGTCGGCCGCAAAACAAAGAACAGCCTCTTTGTCCTTTCAAGCCTCCCGTATCCACGCGGCAAATCTCTCAAACATGTCTCTTTCCGGCCATACCCAATCGAGGCGCACCAATAAGTACCACTGATGACTCCTTAGTATTGTTCTCTGCCTTCGCCCCGTGCCACCAAAAGCAATACCATGTCATACCACGACCCGAATCGGCGGCGAACAAGCAACAGCAGTCTCGAAGAAGACCTCCCAACAGACTTCGACGAACGAACCCGAAAACGCCATCTACGACGAGTATGGAAAATCGCTCGCTATGTCATTTCCCACATTCTCGTCCCATTCCTGGTGGTAATGGTAGCTTTCGATATGAGTCAGGAATCTTTCAAGAGAACGAATGATTGGGACGTAGAAAAGACGTATGGCACGGATAAGAGATATATGTCTTTGGATCATAAGTATGATTTCTTGTGGGCGCAGGATATGGAGGTGAATTGGGGAAGTATCAAATTGCCGAAAGATATATCGGATAAGCTTGGTGCGACGGGGATTGTGGAGTATGGAACTATTGCGATGTGAGTTTCGAGGAATGATGATGGGTGTGGTTGCTGATATCTATTGCTCTAGGTTCCATAACTTGCATTGTCTTGCTATGATGCGACAGACGTTACAGGAAGCTTACTATGGCAAGCGACCGGCTTTCGATTACCGAGGTGACAAGCATTGGCCTCATTGCTTGTATCATATGCGACAGGCGATTCTTTGCCATGCTGATGACACGATCGAGCTTCCTCGAGCCAACAATGGTTCGCTGGGTACTGTGCCCAATATTTCTGGAGTGACGGATATCCGGCATTGTCGGTCGGCGGACAAGCTGTACAAGATGCAAGATAAATATGTTGATTGGGGCGAAGATGATGGTAGCGGCGATGAGCACCATCATTGAGCTTTGCCATGATAACTAGGCCTGGCTCACTCAAATCGAGCGGTTGTCGTTCTGATATTCAATGCCGTCAACGATGCTCTGTCTACGAGATTGGTCTCAGATATGTGGAGTCGTCATAGAGCGAAGCGCATGAGTCTTGCGCAACTCGTTTGAGCTCCCTTGCAACGTTTGCAAGCCTGCAGCCTGTCTTCTGAAGGCGACCGTAGGCATAACATCCGCCAATTGCAATTGAGCCCACTCTCGGACGTGGCCGGGCTGGAAGAGCCTTTGTGGCAAGATTGTGGTCATCGACGACCAAGATTAATGTTCAAATCAGCTCAGCTTTTGAGAAGATATCACTCAAGTTGTTCTCATCACCATTGAGTTTGAGCGCTGCAGCACTTATCGCTTCACCGCGCATCGCACCTTGAAACTCTTCAGCATTCTGTCATTCGGCCGCGCAGGCTTTGAACTCACTCACCAATGCAGTAGGTGTGACCAACGTATTGAAACTGCCCGCTATCTGTTCGGCGCAGTATACACGGTGTAGACGCACCAGCCAAAGCGCCAAGACTGTCACCGGCGGTTGCATTTCCAGAGACGATTCCAACGAAGCTGGTGTCGGCAACTGCGAACAACGGACACGGTTTTGCCGCGAGAAGTGTCTGGAGCACGGTGTGGTATCTGTGCTCGTACTTCTCCTCCCCACGTAGGAATAGCCAGGTCTGGAAGTTGTTCCTGGCGCTGTCATTGCGATCGCTCAAATCTGTTGCACCTACCAGAGCTGACCACATGAAGCCTGCAGTCTCCTGTACTGTGGCGCTTGGAGAAAGCGTGCTCTTCAATTTGACGATGCACTCGCATGCTCGCTGCTGAAGCTTGTTGATCTGATCTGCTATTGTCAAGTGTCAGCTCATTGTAACTCATCTCCCCGTCCTGCATCGCCTACCTCTTTCATTCTTATCCTCTGCCAGCGTCGCAGAAAGCGCTTCTGGGACTGCTGAAATGGCGAAAGAGATAGTACCAAGTTCGTGAGCCCACACCGAAAGCACGCCAGAGCCTAGATATTGCGCTAAATCGTTAGGAAACCCAAGTTGAGAATGGGATGCCAGCGCTTTACTGGCATCAAAGCCAGAAGTGCCGCGAAAGAGATATGGTGCTGGATTCCCATACGATGGCACCCAAGAAGGCAGATCTAGATCGCTTGGGCCATGTAGACCTCCAAGGGCAAGTAAGTCAAGTGATTGCTCGTGCCAGATTGCTCGCAAAGTGAACTCGGTAAAGACGTAATCTAAGCGTCTACCATAATCAGGCTCGATTGCCAGCCGGACAGGAAGTAGACCTAGTAGACCATAGATTCGATCATGTCTGACACTTACTCTGCTATCACGAACAGCAGCAAGGATATCCGGTATGAGCTTCATGTGAGGTCGCTCGCTAGTCTTCGCAGTCATTGGAGCCGAAAACTTGAGTGCCAATTGCATCATGTACCAAGGCAGCGTGGACTCTGCTGAGCTCTGGTCTCGAAGTCGGAAGCATGCCAGTATGCCCATCAATAGTCTTGAAAAGTGTATCGATAGATTACACCCAAAATGTGCTATTGGCTCCTTCGCCAAGACGACCTCTTGCACAACCCAAAGCCTGTTCCACCAAGCGTTCGAGAACATGCTTTCCAGAGCTTCGATCGACAAGCTGTTTATCTCCGCTGGAAGCAAATCTGCATTCTCGAAATCGGGCGAAAGTCTTCGACCAGCTCGATCTAGGACGTAAAGAGTGCGCTCCGTGACCAGCATGCTCGGTCCCAACCAGATGTGCACGACTCTGGCCATACTGAAGAGGTCTCTCATCAAGGTCACTTGATGGCTACGCTCAGCAAAATCGCGCTGATTGATACATATTGCATCGATCCATATGTATTCGGCATAGCTGCAATTCTTGAAATTTTGAAGACCTTGATACAGATTGGTTGTTACAAAGACCGCTTCGCCATTGACCATTATCGGGTCGACGACAGTGTTGGTGCCCCATGCATACGACAAAGCATCGAAGCTTGGGGCATGGTCCATGGAATGTGTCCCAAGCTCGCCAATGAGTGGTCCGACATCCTGTGGGTTGGATCTGTCCAGACGTAGGAGTCGGAACTGCCGACGAGTCCGGTCCAGCCAAGAGTATACGGATAGTGTGTTCGACATTGCTCTTTCTTATTGAGACCAGTGAAGTTGAGCCTGATGTGAGCAGACAGCTTCTCGCGGCCAATGTCATTTGGGTCGATCTTCGTCCAATGCACTGTGGACAGCCCGACCAAGAAAGTTCGTTCTGGATGTCATGCCTTCTAGATCAAGCCCACCTCAGTGGTGTGGTCCAGAGATCATATTGATTTCTGTGAATTGGTGATATGTCGTGAGATAAAAGAGGTGCTCAGGGAGCTAAGCTGTGAAGCTACGTTCACTCCTTGCCCAATGCAGCAATTCCGTTATCTTCACGTGGTAGCGGCAGGGACAGGGTGTTGTAAATTATATAATGTAACTAATTATTAATATTAATAACTATATAACTATATAAAGAAGGAATAAGAGCTCTATTATTACCTATAAGATAATATAGCTATTATATAGTATCTTAGTAAAGATTAGCTAACTAAATTATAATACTCCCTTTTAGATAGATATTATATAATTTCCTTAATTAGAGCTTTAGTTCCTAATTTTAAGATTTACTTTATCTCTTACCTAGCTTTATATACTATATTACTTAATTCTATTACTTT
>KZ107002.1:0-67451 GCA_000504365.2 Pseudocercospora pini-densiflorae CBS 125139
AATATAAGATAAGTATACCTATAATAGATTAGGAAAGAGATATAATAGTATTATAAGGTAGATTGTTACATTTAGTAGAATTATAAGGTAGATTGCAACCTCCTCGCAGAGGAGGCGGCAGTAAGCGGGAGCCTCGGATAGCTTCATTCGTTCCTACTTTGAAGCCATAAAGGGCGACGTCAAAGTCTTGGCGCTTCCTGCCTGCCTCGGCTGCCTCGGCTGAGTCACCCCTGCTTGCCCTTAGCATTCTGAATATGCCGTCTCTGTGCTACATCATCATCAAATTCCGCGGAATGGACGATCGGTACCTTCTGCGTTGTCAAATACCTATATAAGCCTGTCACGACCTGCTCCATCACACTTGGCTATGTCTCTTGGACTTTCACCATTCCAAATCACTTCTCCGAGACTGCTTGACTGTCCAAGCTCGAAGTTCCGCATGCGGTAACTTGCAGAAATGAGAACGCCGGGACGATGGACGCGATGCCAGAGTTGCACAACAAGAGAATCAGCGCTCGGAGCTCGCTGCATGTGTAAAAGGGCTTGATAGCCTTCGTCGTGGTCTAACAGGAGAGAATTGCTGGATCAGCTTGGAAGTCTTACCACCGGTCTACTGCTGTGATCAAATCACGACACAGTCAGCAATATATCACGACACATCTTCTCGGTCGTCGCTCTCTTCAGCGAAGTAGACATTATTTGATGGATGCTTGAGAGTTCTGTTGGCACTCTTGGACCCTCGCTGTCAGGAGGCGGCAAAACTCCTGCAGTGCTAGAACCTGGGCGAGCCTGTGGAGTCCCCGGGTCCGGTTGCACAGACGCAGTCCAACAGTTCCTGGGTGCTGATCATCTGGGGTCAATCCGTGGCCTGATCTCCAGCGGAGATTGTCCGCAACAATGTCTGGATCATCCTTGCTGAATGGGTTCATGCTTGGGCGGGAACGCCTCGACTTGCATTTGCGAGCGAAGACAAGCATAAGCGATTCTTGACGATACTCGACTGCTGGATATCTTGGTCAATCTCCGGAGTCTGCCTCGAAGAAGTGCGCAAGTTTTGCTGGCCATCTCACGATGTCTCGCTGTCATGCGCGGCCGATCGGGCGAGGACTTCTGGGATCTTCTGGAAACACTTAGGCTTGTCGAGCGAAAAAAAGCTCGAGAGCTATTCAGGTACCAGCTTCGTACCTGCAGCAAAAGCTGCCTGCGCCACAGGCAAACAAGGATTGTCCAGCATCCCATGCTTTACTCGAAAGCTTGGCATGGATTCCTCCATCATCCCAGCCGCACAGGCTTCCCAGTCTCGAATGCCACCACCTCCTGGTCGACGCAATGGCTCCGGTATTAATCACGCCTGGGCAACCGAATCCATTGAACTGTGTGCACAGCGCACTCTGAGGTGGCTTGTCGTGTTGGTGCAACAACCAAAAGAGCGCGCCATGAGATGGAAAAGGCTTCGTCAATCTTGCAAGACACTCTCCTGATGACTACAGCTTGAATCGTGAGGCATCCAGGTCACACTCTTCTTCTGTCTTGAATGATAGAGTACAGTATCGTCCACGAAATCATTTCAGAATGGTTTGCTCGAGCTGATCGTAGTGGACATGATGTTTGGACTATTCTGTGAATACGCATGAAAGCTCAGTCAAATATTGACGGACATGCTGCTTAGGTAATATCGAGCATGCCACCTTTTTGCACTTCATTCTTGCATGACTTGAGCAGCGTTTCCCTCAACCTTGTCCCGTCTGTGACAGACTCGTCGTTTTGCTCCAGTCAATGAATTGATCTCAAAAGTGCGACAGTATCGCACGACTTTGAATAAAGCGCAAAATGCTGGGACTGGTTCGACAGGGTTTCCGACTGGTGGTGAGCCTCACCGGAGCGCTCTGGCTACTCTTGAGCAGATATCCGAAGACCAGCCACGGATCAGATGCTGCTTACATCAATCTCACGAAGTCACCGAACCAGATCGGAGCAGCAGACATCATATCTCTGATTGTGCTTGCATTTCTGAAGTACATACCTGGATACGCTCCAAGGCTCCGCGCAAACGGTCCATCTCAAACTTTGGTACTCCCCCAGATACGAGCTGAAGGACTTTTACGATTGGACGAGCAGGCTGTGAAAACCTTCGAAAAGAGTCTTCTAGCAGATGAACATTCTGAAACATCCAAGGTCAATCCATTCTTGCTAGTGGCTCAATCTGTGCCATTGATCATCTACTTCCTGGTGAATCGTGCTTGTCCGATCAAGCCATTTGGAGCAGTCAACACGAGGAATATCATTCACGTTCTCCAACCAACGTTCTGCCGCGATGCAGAACGTCTCCAACAGGTGTCTGAGGAAGGACGCCTGACTTACATCTCTTCGATCGGGGGCGAAGGTAGTCCTGGGCGTCGAAAGAAACGAGGCGTGGAGTTCTGCATCACAATCGAAATCTATGCCGACAATGAGCTCCTCATGCAGCAGCAATGCTGGTTCTTACAATTTCTGCCTGCTTCCTTTGAACCGAGGTATCGACCAGAGGATGAACTTGTGAAAAGAGACGATGCAGTTCCCGAAGACTCGCTCAAAGCTGAGTTCAGTCTGCCAATGACTTTGCAAGATGCATTACGTTGGGCTGCGACCAGCAAAGACTATGATGGCATCCACGTCTCCCCAGTTGTTGCAAAGCTGTTCGGCTTCCAAGGAGCGCTTGCACACGGCAATCATGTGGTAGCTTTGGCCGTACAACAGTTGAAGAGCAGCACAGTCTCAAACGCAAATACAATGGAAGCAGCTCATATCGCTGCTCATACAATACTCTGGGAAAGTGATGGCTCTTTCACCATTGACATCAGATTTGTCAGACCTGCTATGCTTCCAGCCATTCTTGCCGCTCAATGGCATTGCTCAAAGAGCGACTCATCGAACGCGAACTTGACTGTACTGAGACATGGCAAGATCTGCATAGAGGGATCATGTTTCATCAACACCTAAGGTACAAAGGTGGCCACTTCTTCATGCGAGTACATTATTGGCGATCAATCTATCTACACGAAGCGTAATCTTTGGTGCAGACATTATGCTGTTTTTTGACAGCTGTCAAAAAATGCGCCGCTCGCTCGAACTCCACGCTTGCCCAAACTTTCGTTAAAGTCCACTCTTTGCCTGGGCTGCTCCAGGATATATGTTTTGGAGATGCTGGTTCAACGGTACTCCACCTCTCTCCAAGGCGCCGATTTGTGGGCAGCCAATGCTCTGTATCGTTGTCCCGAGTAAGTCAAACAAGCTCTTGAAGAAGTTGTTGGCAAACGAGGGTGATCCAGTCTTGATCAACTCCAGAGCGATGCAGATCAGATTATTTCCTTCGAGGAGTCTCGGCAAGTTTGAGATCCCTGAAGATGGATCGTCCATTCTGATACCTGTTCATGACGTTAGCGCCGAATGAGGAATTCTGTAAAGGAGACGCATGCCAGCAAATGTGTTTACCGCGCCCAGGTTTCCACCGATGCTGCCGAGCTCTGGGAACCAACCGATCCACTGGATTAGATCGACATTGAACTCCAGCAGACCATATGAACCTGGCCGCCTCGTCCAATTCTCTGGAATTCTCTCGCAGCCGATGTTGTAGGTGAAAGGTGCGGGCCAGTCAACGATACCGAAGAAGCTCTTGAGGATTTCGTGGGTCAGTACGCCTGTAAAGCATCAGCAGCGCACTCGCGACAACCCCTCAACATTTCTCGTCCCACCTTCTGGTTGATACGGATCCGAGTAATTTGCCATTATACGTGCTGCAAATATCTTCGCGGCATTCGCCACCACCAGTCCTGCTACAGGTCCAAAGTAGAAGTTCGGGCTGGTAGCAATACACTCGTGGAATCGTCGAGCCGCGATCTGGGCCATATCATGAAAGGTGAAAGGATAACCTTCCGGAACACTGTAGTAGAAGCGCTGGAACAAGTTGATGTCCAGCGTCCAAGAATCTCCGGTATCAAAGAGATCGTTGCGTGTTAGCGAGCAATCTGCTTCCACGAAGTTGTGAGCATAGTCAAGACCCTGAGGTTGGCCGAAGATGCCCAGAAATCCTCCAAGCGGTGCTGCAACTTTCGGATCAGGTCCGCCGATGGACCAACTCAGCGTGATTGGATCGCCTGCAGAGAAGACAGCGAGCAGAGCGTTCGCTATTGCTAAATCTAGACCAACACCAAGGACCTGATTGGTAACAGTCACGACTTCGAGCAGGTTCACAACGCCATTGTGTGCGAGGAAATTATGGTTGGCTAAGGAGTTCAGTCCCGGGCAAGGTCCTCTTTGGTCGCCTTTGGACTCATCAGCATATGTGTCGATCTCGTTGCACTAAGAAGCTTCACCTTGGCCAGGCGGAACGAACTGGTGCGCTCCCCATACATCTATCGGCCCACCTCCATAGCTGAAGCTCCCACCACCTAGCCCAGGTATTGCGCCGGTGAGACCCGTCAGGCCACTGAGAGCATCTGTTGATCACAATTCAGCAAGACATCAGCATCAATGCCTGGAGTCATCCTACCTCCGCCTCCAGACACAGCACCGAGTAATCCTGCAAGCTGTCTCTTGAAAAGTTGTTGATCTTTCTCATCCGGGATCTTCTCCTCGACATGTCGTATGAAAGCTTTGTGCTTGTGCTCATGGTGCTGATCCGCGAGGTACCCAAATGCGATGACATGTCGAAATAGCAATGCAAGAGAAACGAGCGACAATGAAAGGAGCGACGAGAAACGAGCGTTGGAATGCATTAGGACGAAGTCATCAGAACCGAAGTGTGGTAAGCAGCATTGCCGGTGTCGTAGCAGGTGAAGATGAGCGTCAGGTTGCGAACGTGTTCAGCGGCTAAAGTGGGTATTGCCGGTCGATCCACACGAAGTCGTCCTCTTCGGGTCCTGAGCAGCAAGATTACATGCGGCGCGGATCCTAGTGGCCGGAAAGGGGAATTGTGGCGGAAGCAGTTGCTTATGCTTTTGCTCCACAATATCTGCGTGAGCGTGTCACGATACCCAAGCCAGGGTGTCGCCTAATTCTTCCTACGTGCCCTCAACCACAGAAATGCGATCTTTCTATTGGTTCGAATCTGCTGCGATGTGTTGCCCAATCATAATAGATCTTATTTGGTTGGCACAAGGCAAGGAGGTTGAGCATGCAAGAAACCTTTCGAGAATGCAATTCGAACACACTTAGAGGTTGAGATTGTCTAAGATGGCCCGTTCGTCGCTTTATACAGTGCGCTTGAACGAGCGGAAGAGTGGTGTCCAGTCTCTCTATTAGCTTAACAAGCTAGTCCTGGATGCCAACTGGACAGCGTGGTCTGGGGCAGACGCAGGGCGAGACTCGGCTTCGGCCCGGCTTGGTTGTCATTCCAGCGGTTTAGCAACCAAACCTTCTCAGTAATGCCAAAGCACAATAAATCGTGACTGGCTGAGCCTATTCTGAGCCGTCAAACTCAGCTGAAAGGCAAAGTTATGAACGCGTGCATAGAAACAGGCGTGGGGGAGGCAGATGATCTTAAAGTGGAGTAGCCAGAGCAGTGTCAGTCCATAGGCAGGGGCAGGAACCAGCCGAGATGAATAACCGCCTGAAGGATTGCTGTGGCCTTGGCACCCATAGAACCTCAGAGTCTGAGGTTCGTAGGGCCTCAAAACACAATAATTGTTCATTGGCTCGAGAACAGTCAAGCTCAGAACGGGACGGCTGCCTCTTCCTCCCCCGAGAGTCTGTTCAGGATAGGCTCAACCATTCAGGATTTATTGTGCTTTGAGGATTGCTGAGAAGGTTTGGTTGCTAAACCGCTGGAATGCGGGTGGGAACTTTTAGTACATGCACAATGTGACTGAGCACCGACTGAACGGGATCTGGGTCGGTCGACGCTTCTCGTTGTCTACACGGCACAAGTACCTAAGAGCGCCATTGTTCCGATCTCCACGCAGATGTGCTTGCCGAGGCTTTCTTGCGGGAAGGCTTCATCATGCGATTTTCGAGCGTTCATCTAAGGAGTCAGCGCAAATTGGCGAACCTGAAAGGATGACTACTCGCAGTATCCTGGGTTATCCTCCAGGTACAGCCAAGCATGCCGAGCCGAGTGTAGGTCCATTCTCGAGAACCCAGTGCATGGCAGACTCAACAAAGGAGCACTGCATCTTAGCCCTGCAGACACTGCATTGCTGTCGAACGGGAGCAAAGTTGAATAAGGGCTCCTCGACTACGCAGGACGGCTTTCGGATTCTAGTTCTGCACACTGTCCACCAATTCGCGGGTGCTGGGCTCGTTCGAGATCCGGTTGACTTCAAGGTGCTCATTTGGGTGACAGGCTGGATGCATCGCCGTCAACGTGACCGGGCCAGCCGCCCTCGACGATGCAGAAAGTGTAAAGTTGATGAAGACGAGAGGTGAAGTTCGATCAAGGTTTTCAGTGGACCAACAGGCTGACCAGGACAGGGTCTTGGCCGATAGAGTTTGAAATGTGGATCCACTCATCCACTCCACGACTCTCCACACGTTTCAAGAATAACATCCTCGTCTTCACTCACTTGGCTACCCTTCACGTCAATATACTATTCAGCATGCTTTGAAGAATGCGAGCACGCGAGCGCAGACGCGCAGAGACTTTCCCTCTTAGTTGTCCAGATCCCAGGACACAGGCATTGCCGCAGCCTCTCTCACCACAAAGAGGATCAGTTTCTTAGCCACAGTGGCATTGGGTTCAGTATCTGCAACGGTCCATGTCGGTTCACGAACAGCATGTCCATTCACTTCTGCACCGGCAAATCTCTTGCCGACAAGAAGATGCTGTATGGGTTCGAAAATGGAAGGCACTCTCATGGCGCGATGGTAGGGCACATGGGAGTTCCGTCTTGGGAAGGACCCATGAGACGGGTACGAGAATGCTGGCGAGATTAGGCGCCACGAGCAAGTCTCGTTCTATGCCGAAGATATGTTGTTGGATCACATCTTCTTCTTGACTTGAGACCTACCGACCGTGATCGTTCTTTCTGGTTCTACGATTTGTGTTCTCGAATCGTTACGATGCGACCCATCTGGACCCTCATTTCGCTATATCTTGCAACGACAGTTGCAGCGAGGCATGGACTGAGGCATCATGTCGCGAGTCTGATACCACGACAGAGCAGTGATGCAGCCGAGAAGGAGAAGGCGAAGGAGGGCATGAAGTTGCTGGCTTCTATACCTGATTGTGGTGTTAGTTCAATGTCGAATCTGGAATGTTTCAAAGGCTAAGAAGCTGTACAGCTAGGCTGTTTGAAGACGGTCATTGCATCTTCACCATGCTCGCCGCTAGATCACGCCTGTACCTGCGGCAACAAGACCATTGCAGCAGAGGTGCAAGTCTGCGTACTTGCATCTTGCACGATAAGTGAAGCACTCTGTACGTTGCAATACTTACTCACGATCATGAGGGTGGGCTCTGAGACGGTCTTTAGCAACCAAGAACATCACGGCTACGATATGCAAGCGACCAGTCCGAGACAGAGGCAGCACAGTCGCAGGAACTGCCATTGGCGGTCTTGTGTTCGCTCTCATTGCATACATGATTCGAGTAATGTCGAAGCTACACATGCGTTGGGGATCAGCAGTATTCTTCTCGGATTTGTGGTGGGACGACTTCGTGATCACACTGGCTGTTGCGGTCGATCTACCATTCATGATCCTCAGCGTGAGACGTAAGCATCGAAAGGCGCTTTTTAGAATACTTACAAGCTGACTTCTGTAACAGTGGCGGACTACGGATTGTGCGTAAATCTGGACTTCCCTCGGGGTGTAATGCTAACGAATGCTCAGCGGGCAAGACATCTGGACAATCAAGCAAAGCCACTTGACACCAATTTTGAAGGTAGAATCTCTGGCACCATAACGCTTCCGGGCCTGGAGGCTGACAGCATCCAGATCCTCTACTTCAACGAGCTCTTCTACATATTTGGACTGGTCTTCGTCAAAGTCGCAATCCTGCTCACCTATCTGCGTTTCTTCTCTGATGTCAAATTTCGAAAAGTGGTGTTTGTGGTCATTGGGCTCAACTTGATCAACCTCATCGGATTTGTCTTTGCACTTATGTTTCAATGTACACCCGTCGACTATGCTTGGTCAGTATGGCTACTGTGACGAGTATCATCCAAGCTGATCTGTGAGATTTAGGCTTCGATGGGATGGCACTCATAAAGGGACATGTGTCGAGTTCGACAAGATCGCATGGCCTGCGTAAGTCTACGTGTCGCTCTGAACCAATGCTGTCCTGCTGACTATTTGCGCTTGTTCAGTGCTGCAATCAATATCTTACTCGATCTCCTCGTAATTGGCCTGCCATTCCCGCAACTTTGGAAGATGAAGATGAACAAGCGGAAGAAGCTCCAAGTCATGATCATGTTCGGCACAGGCTTGATCATTACTGTTCTCAGTATCCTGCGTCTCCAATCACTGGTCGCCTACACTGATCACAACAACTTTACCTGGGTCTTCGTAACCACAGGCGCTTGGGTAGGTCTGAGAGGAGCCACAGGAGATGCAAGTCTAAGATCTCTAACCACACCTTAGTCCAAACTTGAGCTGAATGCGGCCATCCTCTGTGCATGTATGCCGGCTATTCGGAACTATATCGTGAGCAGCCTCGCCGTGAGAACTATGGAGGAAAGCTAACATCAACCCAGCGTCGCTTCTCCCCAGCCACCACAGGCGACACCGTCAAAGGAGGAAATACAACTGCGAAGTCCGGTCTCTCAGGCCGTGAGTCTCCATGGCTGGCCAGTCTTGACCGGCGCGTCCATCAGCGCACTATGAATGATGATCCTGATGATATGCATTTAGGCACTCTCACCGTCAGCGATTTTGGCAAGAGCGTCGACACGGAGGTGAGTGAAATCCGCAACTCTTCAAAATGTGGAAAAGAATCTAACATTCGAAACCCCAGAACTTCGTCGAACTCAAGGAACAAGGCAAAGACGCAAAGCGTTATCCTCAAGGGACTCGCGGAACTGTCAGCACGACCGAGACGCAACAAAGCGATTACTAGTGCGACCAAGTCTTCCTGCGCATTTTTGAATTTGTTTTCGCGGCAGGTAGAACCTGACTGGGCTTGTTTTGAGGTGGATCTTTGCAATTGGGCGTTTCTCGAGTTCTCGGCAAGAAAATGCAACTTGTGCGAATAATGGGAGCGACAGAACTTATGTCGTCGCTGCGATCTAGACTTATCGTTTCATTCGACCTGTGAACGTGACTCTCAGCGTCACCCATCGCCTCGGCTTTCCACTTGACCTTCAAAAAATGCACTCTCGAACTCACCCTGCTCAAAATGTTTCAGGAAGACAAGCTTTGTGCTCGGCCGCCATTTGCGCTTCGTATTCCAGGCTTGTCATAGCAAGCAAGCAATGCCAGCGGAGCGTGAATGCAAGCCAAAGGATTCCTCTTCAGCGAGACCATGTCGGTCTGTGGCTTGTGTTCGCCTGTAAGTTTCGTTCCTCAAGCAATGCATGTGAGTCAATGCGCTCGTTCAATTCCAGCAAGCTTTCACCCTATTCATCCTTGCCGTCGATACATTGGGAACCCTGGTCAAAGCACCGCATACTGTGCCACAGCGCCAAGCTGTCATTACTTCTCTTTCCAGCGTTGATGCTAGAATAGCAAAGACACAATTGCTATCGTCACATCCGAAAAGGTTGCTCAGAATTCCCAAACTCCTGCCTAATTGCAGCCTTGTCATGGTTGATGCCTATCGTTGCACCAACAAAACCCCCCCAAACTCTGTCTTCGCACATCGCTTGTAGGGCAATGGGTATGTTGTCGTGCCCTGCCTCAGCCACGTTAGCTTCCGCCCAGCAAGAGACTCTTGTAACATGCAGCAAGGGCCACGGGTTCCTGCAACCGGCTTGTGCATCTCTGAGCAGGGAGATGGTCTGCATGACTGTTCTGCGCTCCATCCATCTCTCATCATCGCACAGTCGAGTCTGCAGTGAGGCCAATTTCGGGGCATCATCTCTTCCCGCCCCGACTGTGTCTATGAGGCACAGCTGCAGGATAGCGCCAACAACCTCGCAGATGATCCTTTGAGAAACCCTCCTTGAACATTTCACTTTCATTTCTTCTCTTGTAGGCAGACTGCTACCGCTACTCTGGCACACTCTTTCATGCCCGAAGTCATTCTTTTCAAGTCACTCGTTTAGGCGGAGTATAGAGATAGTGGTCGTCCTTACTGGCCTGGATCAAGACGATGTTGCTGCGGCAGGTGTTCCACTTCGCGCTCTTGGCAACAGGTTGGGCATCTGATGCACATCTGCACCATAAGCATCATAATGAGCGGCGTCAGCACGAGGAGCACATTAGGGACGACAGTATATTGGAAGAGCCAAAGCACGAGAATGTGAAGCGGCAAGGTTGGGGTCAAGGACAGTATCCATCGTGGTATGGTTGCCAGAGCTGCTCC
Source organism: Pseudocercospora pini-densiflorae CBS 125139 (assembly GCA_000504365.2). Classification (NCBI taxonomy): domain Eukaryota; kingdom Fungi; phylum Ascomycota; class Dothideomycetes; order Mycosphaerellales; family Mycosphaerellaceae; genus Pseudocercospora; species Pseudocercospora pini-densiflorae. The sequence continues at coordinate 10,439 of KZ107002.1, forward strand.
TATCCCGCTGGTTGGTACGACTACATTGTTGTTGGATCAGGACCGGGCGGTGGACCTCTCGCCTGTCGCCTGGCTCGCGCAGGCTTCAACGTCTTGCTGATCGACGCGGGAGACGATTCGTCTGCCTACGCCTTCGCAACCACGACTCCTGTCTTTCAGCTTCAAGCTGAAGAGGAGCCTGAGCAGGCATGGGTAAGCAATTCATGAGCACATGGCTTGAGACTCACCTTCTGACGATTTTCGTCCTGCAGGATTACTACGTCTGGCACTATGCGGATCCAAAGCAACAGGCGCGGGACTCCAAGACATCTTATGCTTGTCCGGACAGAATCTACACTGGCCTCTATCCATACGCTGGATGCGTGCTGCTGGGTGTTCTGTAAGTAAATGGCAGTTCGCGAGATCTTGGCTTACTCCTGATGAACCTCGATAGATATCCTCGTGCGGCCGCTCTTGGTGGCTGCGCTCAGCATCACTCAATGATCATGGTGTATCCTTGGGAAGCCGACTGGGAGCATCTGCAGCAGATCACTGGCAATTGGACTTGGAGCCCTGATGCCATGCGCTCATATTTTGTCAAGCTGGAACGCAACGAGTATATTCCGAGCAGCGTGGTATGTCGTGCCAGAATGACGGTGCATATACAGTGGCGTGGAGCAACTGACACTGGCGCAGGTCGGCCACGGGTACCAAGGTTGGCTGCACACGAGTCTGACTGCGCTCACGCTGGTTCTTGAAGATTTCAAGGTCGCTTCGCTCATTGTAGCTGCCGCAACAGCCATGGGCAAGGTATGTAAACAACAGCCAGCAATACATGGAGATTCTGCGAGAGGCTGACTTCCGATACGACAGAACATCGTCGAAGGTAAGGCAGGATCGGACAGCGGAGTTCTGACTGATGCGCTGACAAGCATGTTTCCAGGTCTTCTTGACACTGTCACGGGCTTGGCCCATATCTTGATCACTGACCTAAACGCACCGGGGCGAAGTCGCGACGAGGAAGAGAACATCTTCCAAGTGCCTATCTCGGTTGACCCAAACACATCTAGGCGGGCTGGTATGAATTTTCATGATGATCGTTCGAGGGCCGAGTACTGACCAATGGTTGCTTCCACAGGCGTGCGAGACTTCATCGTTGCCACTGCTCAGCAATATCCCAACCTCCATATCCAGCTCAACACCTTCGTGACCAGAGTACTGATCGACAACAGTGGCTATGGCGGTCGACCAAGAGCCTACGGTGTTCAGTATGAGGTAGGAAGAGCCATCTATCAAGCCGACCCAAGATGGACCGGTGCTCGTGGACAGCCAGGCTACGCTTATGCAATTCGAGAGACAATCATCTCCGGTGGCTCGTTCGAGACTCCGAAACTCCTCAAACTTAGCGGGATTGGTCCTGCAGCGGAACTGCAGCATTTCGGAATTCCTGTGATTGTCGACAATCCATACGTCGGGACGAACATGCAGGATCGATACGAGTATTCGGTCGTTGCCGAGGCTCCAACGCCTTTCGAACTGACGAAAGATTGCACCTTCGGATACGCAGAGCCAGATCCATGCAGGGATAGGTATCTCGCAGGCAACAATGCTGTATGTATTCTGGCCTGGGCATTGTCCTTCAGAACTCTGACAGAGATCAGGCTTCCCGTGGTGTTTATGCTACCAATGGTCTTGTAGGTGCCCCCAAAGTCTTGACGAAAAGGCAATGCTGACCGATTTAAGGCTTTTGCAGTGACAATGAAGTCGTCCGTCGCCGAGACTAACATCCCCGATCTTTATGTCAGTGGCGCTCCAGCTTACTTCCAAGGATATTATAAAGGTTCGTGGTGATCGAAGCCTGCTGCCGGGGAGCGTGCTGATGTTGAGCCTTCTCCAGGATTTGCCCGAGAGGCCTTCCAGGATGCAAAGCATTGGATGTACTTGATCTTGAAAGCTCAATCGCGGAACAATGCGGGAACAGTGACACTCAGGTCAACCAACCCGCTCGAGAGACCTCAAATTACCTTCAACTCGTTGGCAATTGGCGGTGATCAGGATGTTCAGGCTGTCATGGATGCTGTGGCATTTGGTATGGAACCCAGAAATAACCCAATGATGACAACTGGACTGACTTTGCGATCTTTCTTGTAGCTCGACGTGCCTATCATGCCGCACTCCCGCTGACATTGGAAACTGTGACCGAAGTCGATCCAGGCGAGGCAGGGTACCCAGATTACTCACCACAGCTGGCTCAAAACATCAGGGATCGGACTTGGGGCCATCATGCATCCTGTACATGCGCCATCGGACTTGTACTAGATGGCGACTTCCGCGTCTTGGGTGTCGATGGTCTTCGAGTGGTCGATGCTTCAGCGTTCAACAAAATCCCAGGCTTCTTCCTCTGCCTCCCGACGTACATTCTCAGCGAGAAGGCCGCAGACGCAATCTTAGGTCAATCACCCGACCCATTCTTCTCGGTGCCAGACGCAGGAGGCCTCCTCGGCACATTGGGCAATGGCTTGGTCGCAGGTGTTGTTACTGGTCTTGGAGGCTCGGGCGAAGGCTTTGGCACGGATGCGAATGCAAATGGCCTCCTGGGTGACGCCGGCAGTATATTGGGTCTCAACCTCATCCAAAACACCAACCCACTACCTCCCAACAAGATCAAGAGGACTGACGAGCTCTGAATCCGCAACCATCTGGATAAGCATAATTGCCATTGCATGGCCCATGAGGATCGCGCTGCGCGAGCTGAGTCTGACAAGTCGAAGCTCCAGTTTCAGTTCCAGCGCTGGCCGGGTAGGAGTCACGGACACATTGCTCGCCTTGGTGTTTGAAAAAGGTGTGGCCGGCGCGAATGGCTCGTAGCTTCGTGCTTGTACAAGGAGTCTACTTCGCATAGCATTGTAGGGTATATTGTTTTAATGCAGCACAACAATCATGCGGCCACGCAGTTGTTCCATGCTCTTTTCGTTGAACCAGATTGGTTTGTTAGATTGCTTGTCGAGAGCATCGCATAGACTCGTTCGTCCGTTCATTTGTCCGGCCAGTCGTTGTTGATTTCGTTCACTCGCGTTATTCGATTCATTCCAAGTCTGCTGAGAGCGTCGTCCATCTGCTCGCGGGTGGAGGTGAGGTCACTGAAACGAGAGGGACATGGCCGGGGGGTTGGTGAAATATGAAGGTTGCTCATTCCGCGGAATGGTTATGTTTCACCCCTGCTGAATCAGCTCTTTCATGCCAAGACTGTCAATACCCGCCGAGGATGAAACTGCCAATTTGGGAGACGCCAACCACGACCAAGAGAATCTGGAGGACATTCAGATTATGCTCTTTCGTGGCGCTGAATTGCAAGAAAGCAGGAAAGTATAAATGGTTTAATACATAACTGCGCCAGAACGAAGCTACCAGATCCTCAAGTCCCCTCCATCATTCTTTCAGTCTCTTTCTCCCTCTCCTTCTTCACATGACTCGCAATCATACTGCTCAAACTAATATTCGCAAAATGCACCATAGCCAACATGTGCCTGAGCCCCGGCGTTCCCAAAAACACAATATACAGATCCTCATCCAACTCCTCATCCGTATGCCAACGTTCATGAAAAGCTTTCTTCCCTTCGAGAGGCAGATCTGACCACATTTTCTTATGCACTTTACGAGTAGCTTTGGACATGAACGATGGCATCCCAGATATGTCCTCCTCACTCAATTCTTGCTTGGGCTCGAAGCCAAGGCTGAGTTTGCTTATCCCGGCAGTATTACAAAAGGCCATGGCGCTGAACAGGAGAAGGTCGGTAGTACCTTTGGGCGCGTCCTCGGAGGCGATGAGTGGGTCGATGTGGAAGCCGTTGTTAGCAAGTTTGCGGAGAGCTGCGAAGCCGAGTATGGTGCCTGTCAGAGGATCGCGAGCGTAGAGAAATGTCATGAGTCGGGGCAGAGCAAGGATGTCGAAGACTGTCATGAATGCTTGGACTTCTCGTTCATTATTCCGTCTTTCTCGCCAATCACCATAAAGTCGTTTTAGCTCGACTTCAAGCTCCGGATCGTGTTGATATGAAGGGCAATAGAGCTGCACATTGACACCAGATTTAAGAAGCTGCTTGCATTTTGTGACTGTCCTCTTGCGTCCTTTGCCGACGAGTAAAGGGTTGGTTATGGGGTTAATCGACTTCTCGACACCGAATCGCATTGTGATCCATTTCTTGTCTTTCGCCAGTGCAGCGAGCTCGGGTCCGGCGGCCATGATCGCGACACTCCAATCATGAGCTTTGCAGAATGTCTGGAACTCTTCCAGCAGGGCTTCGTACAGTGCTGGACTACAGAGCGGATCTCCAGTGATGACAGCGACCTCATCAACAAGTTTGTAGTACAGAGCGCCTGTTCTTGCATCGTTGATGAAGAAAGTGTAGCTTGGGTCACGGACGCCCATGTGTGAAGCAGTGCCATACTGCAGTAGTAGTGTCTCGATGGTCTCGAATGCTGAAAAGTCTCGCAATGTGTATAAGCTGCCTTGGAACTTTGCTCGAGGTTTTCTTTTGCGAATCGCTGGTTGCGGTGTTACCGGTTCTTCTTCGACGCAGCCGAGTGTGGAACATGATGATGAGAAGTCGCCGGAGACTGGACTACGTCTATCGCTTGTCCTCGGTCGTCGGCCAAGGTTGCGCATTGCTGTGCCGAGATCTGTTTGCGATGCATTGACTGTGCTCAAGAAGCATGTTGACAGAGACTGGCCCAAAGCTCGATATGAAGATGGCTCATTGTTGGCATTAATGGACTTTGTAGGCTTCTGCTTCTTGGCCTTCTTTAGTGTCGTAGGCACTGTCAAGTATGTGTCGTTTTGAATCGTGCCTTGCTCTGTAATGGACATTCTGTTGTGTCTGTCAACTGTGTAACCTGGGCTTGATCAGTTCCGCAAACATCCTGACCTGACCATATATGCATGACGACGCTCCGATATGGCATTGACGACAATGCCTCACGAGGCCATCGTAATACGGGCTGCGGCAGTTCCGAATACTGTACGATCGCTGCCTGCGGGCACAGCCGCCAAGTCCACGACTACCATACGAAGCTTGACCTCAGCCTTCAGGAGGCTTAAGTGTCCGTTAACGTTGCTGATTGGACGTTTCGCCAATTTCCTTGCAATGGCGTTGCCATGTTGTCAGCCTTGGATCTGTGTAAGTCGATGCCTGATCGGTAGTGTCTACAAAGTTGGATGTCATGGGCTCGTTTGGCCAGCCATTCGGAATAGAGTTTGAGGGATCCCGTAAGCCTCGTAAGTCTCCGAGCACGAAATCATAGCCAATGTCAGTAGCCTCAGCCGTGCCGTTTCGCGCTGAGGATGCAGTCGTCTTTATACAAAGAGCAACTACGCTTTCTGGGAGTAGTAGCGGAGGCATAGATGCGAATGCGTAGTATCGCGCTGAGCCGAAGCTTTTGATCGTGTCATTTCTTGGATACTTGCCTCACGCACGACCAGGAATCCTAGTTTTCGTGCATAAATTCATCATCGTCAGAGTCTGTCGTCATTCAGTCTGGTAGTGCTGCCTCGCTCGAACGCCATTCTAGAACAAATAAGCAGTCAGTTTTGAACCACTTCACAAGAGCTGCGCCTCCAACTCTGCAATTTGCGCCAGCATGTCTCGCCTGAGCTCCTGGTATCGCTCGGCGCCAACGACATCTTCTGGAGCCAGATACTGCTCCAGAGATCCGGACCAGAGGTCCTTCTTTTCATATTCCTGCTTCGGAATGTTGAGAAACTGGTACTCAGGAATGGTAGTGACCTCTTTGCCGCCGACTGTCCGCACCCATTCACTGCTGCCATCTTCCTTGGATCGGTGTGACCACTCTTTACTGGGTAGGCCCTCTGGATTGTAAGGCGATCCTGAGTTCTTGGTACGATGGTAGATGCTGGGATGAATGGTCTCGTGGAGCTTCGTGGGGTTGACGTCCTTCCCGTTAGCTTGTCTCCATTCACCTGGGCTCCGGATGAACTTCAATCTTCTGGTGGCGATGAAAGAAGTCGCATAGTATGTATAGCTGTTCGTCTCCTTGAGGTGGCCGTCTGACCACTTGATGCGTCGTTCGCCAGCTTCCTCGACGCTCTGCGGTGCTTTCATGCCTGCGACATTTTCAGGGCCTTCGTAAATTCGCTTGAGGATGGGGTAGTAAAGCTGGTGCTTGCTGAACTGGAGCAGACCTTCTTCGGTCAGCTGGTCAATCATCCAGGCAAAGGTCAGAAGATCGACGCTGTTCGTCTCCCAATCGGCATCACTATGGCCACCAATGTCGCCGTGATATCCTGGGAACCAGCACTGCTTCAATTTGGTACCAGCTCTCTCAGTAGCATCGTATTGATAGTATAGGGTGGGCGGAAAGTTGCCACGATTCTCATCGACAGCCATTGCGTGGAAGGCACGTTCGATCTTTGGATGTAGCGAGGTTGAGTGCCAGTCGATATCTTGTCCCGGTTGCGTTACGTGGCCAGACATGCCAACAGATCCCACTGTGTCGAAGACGCCAACTGCTTTGACTCTGATGTGTAGATGTGTCCATTTCTTGATGGAATCGTAGCGAGAGATGGATTCTTTGCTGCCAATTTCTAGCCCAAGCTCGCCTGGCTGTGCTCTGGCTTGCGACCAAGCCATTTCCTCGAATGTGTACTCTGTCGACTTTCGTTTCTTGTATGCCTCGAAAATTTCGTCGAAGTAGTCCATCATGCCTAGCCAGATTATCAGTAACTTGCATTAGAATGGGGGCCTGTTCCCATACCTGGTGTCAACAAGCCGAATTGGCAAAGGAAGCTAGCCAAGACTCTGGCAGTGTAAGCCCCTCGCTAGACAATGCGTCAGGTTTGCTCAACAATATCTTGCGTGGATCATACCGAAAAGCCAAAGATGAAGATCTCGTCACCTGGTCCATAATTGTTCGCAAGGTAGTTATAGGCTTCGCAGACCTTGCCATTGAGACCAGCTCCAAACCCACCTAGGAATGATCTTTCAGCACAAGCGGTGGGCTGTCACATGGTTAAGAAGATCTTACCTTGTCTAGCCTTCGTCAAAGCCGACGCCGTCTGATCTGTTCCTATACCAGATTGGTAGTATGTGATCTGGGGCACTTTTGAGCCATCAGCCGCATATCCCACGTTAGCTATCGCTCGACTGAGCCTGGCAATATTGGTTGGATTGGTCTCCACGCCTTGGTTCGAGGAATTGAAAGTGCCATCGCAGCACACGATAAGTCGCTTCGGAAGAGTACCGGATGCATCGATTCTTTTGCACAGCGAGCATGCCGGCACAGCGTCGGTCTCGACAGAGTCTACGACGAATGCCTTGTGGTCGGTGTGATGAGTAGTACTTTGAGCCATGGTCATTCAGAGTGTTTCGAGCGATGATTTGGAGCTGATTACAGCCTTGGGTGGTCGTCTGCATCTTTATGTCTGCTCACCCACCATTCTGCATGCAAGGAGGTACCGCGGAGGCGTTGCAAGACACAAGCCCCGCGTACAGCGAAGCTTCTGTGGTGTATGCAAAGAGCCGGTATCAAGTCTGCACGGCGTCGCCGGTCAGGTCACCACATCCTCTCATCCAATCCGCGGAAGTCTTTTCGTGCATGCGGCTTGGCTGAATACAGCTGAAATGTGGTGTGGTACAGAGGTCCAGTGCGAAGCTTCGATCGATGAGGCATAGTCTGGTGAGAGCCCTGCAGCGGTCTGGCTCACGTGTTGCACTACCAGCCAGCCACAAGAAGCTATGCTAATCCAGTATATGCAGATTCGCAAGTCTGAGCTGCATGTTGCTGAAGTTTTCACCTGAGGATGGGAAGCTGCAGCGCGATTGGAGTGAAGCTCCACAGCACGACTTCATCACCCACAGACAAGCAATTCGCACCGCGGATTGTAGCCACGTCCCGTACCGGTAAGCGTGTGCGCCACAACACCTTGAACTAAGCCTGCGCGCATTCGCATGGTCTGTCACTTCGATACGCGGCCTTCTGATGGGTGGATCTGGGCAGTCTCACTGCTCAGCTGCTTTTCGTGGACAGCCGCAGTCGCAGTCAGGGTGAGCCATCCAGGAGAAATTCCAGCATTCAGAGAGCTCTTGGTGTTCGAACTCGAAGAAGCGAGAGACGTTCTTCGCAATGTGCGACATTACTGCGCCAATGTCAGCCTCGGATCAAAAGCAAGAAATGTTCTACGGGTCACGCACCCCATGGTCGCCCGTCAGGACTATCGAAGCACGTCTTCCAAGGTGAATCCGTCTATATCTGCTCATCATCGGGTCCCAGAACACGCACTTCGAATTTGCATGCTGGGAATTCTCTCGAATATGCCTCATGCAGGTCGATTGCGCTACACTGGTCGTAGTAGACATCCAACTCGTACCAATCGTCATCATCACGCAGTTTGGATGTTTTTACTCTTGCCCTGGTGATTAAGGCAGCCAAATCTGGTCGTAACCGCCGCAGACGTTGCATTCTCTCTATGCATGCCCTTGGGTCGTAGGTGTCCGCGAAAATTGCCAGAGAGTGGAACATGGAGATATATTGGCGGTAGAATAATTTCGACACCATAAGCAGGCTGGGAGGTCTGTAAGGCAGAAGTCCAGCTCTGTTAGAGCGGCACTCGATAACAACATCTTCGAGGGCGAAGTGGCAGATCACGTTGCGGAGTTCGATCGGAATGCCGAGAAGGCTGGGTTGGGGGACTGTCAGGCTGCTCATGGTCGGCAGACTTGACGCAGGTGCCATTTTCGTGTAGTCGCCCGTTCCGGTTCCTGTGAATGGCTGCACTGTAGCTCTAGTCTTGTAGAAGATCTGGGTCAGTAGATTAGCGGCACACCACTCAGGCCTGGTAGATGGCGCAAATTTTTGTGTACTACAAATTTTTGTGTAGTACAAATTTTTGTGTAGTACAAATTTTTGTGTAGTGCGATGCAAGCTTTCTGATTCAAAGCCAAGACCCTACAGCTTCGAATCACGAGTGACCTGTAGGTCGTCTCTGCTCAGGTCCTTCAAAGATCGCTTGCCCATATTCCCCAACATATTGTCCGTATCTGCCATGATGCATTTGAGAACATGCTCAACACCCGCCTGGCCACGAATTGCGAGACCGTACATGTAAGGCCGAGCGACAAGGACTGCTTTGGCACCTAGTGCGATTGCTTTGAGAACATCGGCGCCAGTTCTGATACCGCTGTCAAATAGTATCGTGAGGCCAGATTGCTTGACCTTATCTTCCGCACCAATCTCGGCGAGCGCATCTAGGGATGCGATTGCGCCATCAACCTGACGACCTCCGTGGTTACTGACAATGATGCCGTCCATGCCATATTCAATAGCTTTGTGTGCGTCCTCTACAGTCTGAATTCCTTTCAGCACAATTGGACCATCCCATAGCTTCTTGAGCGTCTTCAAATGCTCCCAGTCCCGATAAGTGCCAGAGTTGAGGACGTCAAGCCACGCCCTTGATTTTCTTATGTGAGAAGCATTGGCCAAAAGTTGCAGAGAAGTGAGCGGGTTTCCAGGTCGCTTTATAAGAGTCCAGAGCTCACCTAGCTTCTCTCCAGCAGACCTTGTGTCCTCTTTGAGCATTTCTTGATAGCGCTCTTGGAACACTGGGTCAGAATGCCCGATTTGGCAGCCGTCACCCCATAAGAATGGTAAGTAGGAATTGTCTAGATCTTCTGGTCGCCATGCGAGAGCGAATGTGTCAAGAGTCACCACGAGGACTTTGTAACCATTCGCCTTAGCTCGGTTGAGCAGAGATACCGTGATAGCTTCCTCCTGCGGCTTTGGCCAATACAATTGGTACCAGCGATCACCATCTCCGTTCGCCGCCGCTACTTGCTCGATAGATCGTGTGGCAGCTGTGGAGAGAATCATAGGTACCTGCACATTTTTGCAAGCTCTGGCTGTGGCTTCTTCCGCGTCCTGGTGCATGATGTTTTGCACTCCTACTGGAGCTACCAGAATTGGGCTCTTGTATTTGGTACCAAATATTTCGACGCCGACATCCCTGCGAGTAGCATTCACCAGCATTCGTGGACGTAATCTATACTTGTCGAATGCATCCAGGTTCGCCTTGTAAGTCTTGAAGCTGGATGCCGAGCCAAAGACGTAGCCAAAGTTCGCCTCTGGGACTTTCTCCTTAGCTAGTTGCTCCCATTCCGATGGCTTCGTGGAGAATATCGGTTTCGTGAAAGAGCCATAGATGTCTCTCTGGTATGCCGATAATGCTTCTGGGTCTGGAGTTTCGTATGGCTTGTTCCACTTTTTGGCTTCCTTGAGAGTCGTCATGTTGAAATCGGAGCTGCAAAAAGAGTAAGACTGGTGAGAAGTACCTTGGTCTTATCGTGATCTGATGCAGTGGTAATTATGATCGTGGAGCGCGGTCAAATTGCCGCATTGATGAGTGAGTGAGGGCAATGACTGCCTCCTTGCCTTCCGCAGAGCCGAGGTCCAAGAAAGGCTCATTTCGCGTCGCGTCTGTCGACTCCATCGCATCGTTATCGACTTGACGTTCTTGGTGTGCCTTTAGCTGATCAGGCTGTGCTGCGAGGTCTAACTACCATTGCGAAAGGATTGCTTTCATCCATGCCTGCTGCGCCATTCACTGCCAGTCGTCACATCCGTCAAACACCGGTGGTATCTTGGACGCCGGCAAGCAAAACACAATCTCTCGCAGTCGGCAGAAAGATTTTCCGAGATTCTTTCCCTGCTTCGTCAGGACAGCAGTTGCAAGCGCCTCCGCATGTCACCCCAACTTCTCCAGCTCCCACGAATGCAACATCCTCCGCGCATCTCAAATAGACACTCGCATCGGCCGCATCATGAGCCAAACATACGCTCCTCGTTTCTCGGCAGACGGCATCCTTTCACGTGCTCATCACGATTTCTCGCGTGCAATTCAGCCGGCGAGCACGCTTGTGTTACGACCGCCACCTCGTCATGCAGGAAAGCGAGGATCATTGCTGTATCTTGCGTAGTCACAGTGCGCTTTGGTACAGCGACGGAGTAATGGCCGTGTAATTTGCGAGAGGTAAGTATGTCGATGGGGCCGACCAAGATCTTGTGTTCTCTTCTTCTCTCTTAGCTTTCCTTTGATGTGCTTGACGAGACGTCAATCGCTCACAAGATGGGTCAATGGCTGAAGTACAACTTCTTTGGCACTGGGAGGAGCTTGAGATGGGCGATCACATTTGGATGTCAGCTTGCATTCGTGCTTTTTGGCTATGATCAGTAAGTGAGATGCGAAGAAGAGTAATCAGATTCGGCTGCTCATTACATATGCAGAGGTGTATTCTCCGGTATCGTCGGAAACGAAGACTTCAAGAACACATTTGGCCACCCGGGTAGCGCTGAAGAAGGAATCATTGTGTCAATCTACAACCTTGGAGCCTTCTCGGGATGTATTCTGACATTCTTCATCGGCGAGCGACTCGGCAGACGCCTCTGTATGTGGTTCGCCATGATCTGGATCATTGTGGGCGCGATCCTCCAATGCACTTCCTACTCGGTCGCTCAGGTCATCATTGCACGATATATCACAGGAATTGGTACAGGAATTGAGACCAGCACAGTGCCCATGTACCAGAGCGAACTTTGCGATGCCGATAAGCGTGGTCGCCTCGTCTCCTCAGAGCCCCTCTTCGTAGGAGTTGGAATTGTAATCGCATACTTCTTCGACTACGGCATGAGCTTCGTGCCAGGCAGTGTCGCATGGCGAGTACCGATCGCCTGCCAGATCGTATTTGCGGTCCTTGTCATCGTGCTTGTCTTCGGCCTGCCCGAGTCTCCGAGATGGCTTTATGCAAGAGGACGGAACGAAGAAGCGATGCAGGTTATGTGCGATGTATGGGGCACTAGACCAGAAGGTGAGAAGGTCTCCAAAATGCAAGACGAGATTCTTGGTGCTTTGGAGCTCGAGCGCAAGCACGGCGAATACCGATGGCGCGACATCTTGAAGCGAGATGATGTTCAAACTGGTCGACGTGTGCTCCTTGCTTGGGGCATGCAATTCATGAACCAAATGGGAGGCATCAATCTTGTCGTGTAAGTCTGGCTGTAATGCTCTCGAGGTGGTCACTAATCGATGCAGCTACTTCGTTCCATCCGCGCTTCAGCAAAATGTCGGCCTTACACGCAACCTTAGTCTTCTAATCGGCGGCGCTGTACAGTGTATGTTCTTCGTCGGGTCTCTGATTCCAACATTCTTCTTGGACCAAATGGGTCGCAGGCGGCCAATGATGTGGGGATCTCTCGGCCTTGCCATAAGCATGATGATGATTTCGATTCTGCTCAGCTTCAGCTACCACTCGCCGCCATACTCTGAAGGACTTCAGACCAGGACTTCCGAGGCTAGTATTGCGTTCTTCTTCACGTATATGCTCATCTTTGGAGCGACGGCAAACTGTATCCCATGGGTCTACGTGCCAGAGATTCTGCCGCTCCATGCACGAGCGAAAGGTAGTGCTATTGGTATCTCTTCGAACTGGTGAGTGAATCACCGGGTGCAAGGCATAACTTCGCCGAGTGACAGCAGCTGCGGTCGCCGGTTCAGACACGGCACGCTGGTCTCTGCCCTTGCTTTTGGAGCAAATACCCTCTCTTATTTTTGAGACACACACTGACCCTCGTATCCTTCGCTTTTAGGTTATGGAATTTCTTCGTCGTCATGATCACGCCGACCTTGATCAACAATCTCCAATGGAGAGGATACTTGCTTTTCATGGCACTGAACTTCTCGTTCATCCCTCTTGTATACTTCTGGTAAGTGTAGCATACTCCTCGAGATGTGCATACTTACTGACTTCGGCACAGCTATCCAGAGACAAGCAATCTTGGCTTGGAGGAGATCGACTTCTTATTCACGAAAGAAGGCAACACGGGCCTGACCAAAATCTTCAAGAAGTCGCAGCCAGTGAAGGAGAGCTTGAAGCCAGCTGCCGAGATCGACCACGACATCGAAAGAAGTGGAGCTCTGAGGCCGTCGTATGCACAGGAGAAGATTGATGATCATGTCGAGCACATTGACGACAAAGTTTCCTAGAGAATTGAGGGTAAGAATAGCATATACAATGATACATGCATGCCTATTCCAGAATCAACTGCAATCTCGAAACTGCTCCAGTTGTCACACTGGTCAGTATCTGAATGCCTCTCGATCCAGCCTAACCGCTTTGGTGTGCGAGTGCGAGCTGTCGAACCGACGTCAGTGGCGCTTTTGTTCTTGCGGCCGAGAGCCTCGCGATCCTTTACGCTTTTGTGCTTTGCGGAGGAACTCCAGGCAACGACAATGGCATTGGGATCTTTACGACCGCAATATGAAGTGCTCTTGCGTAGATCAGGATGCCATTCCTGTAGTATATAGAGATTGGTCTCTTGGCGATTTGGTAGGTGCAATATCACAATCACATTGAGGAAGCAAGAACACGAAGACTCCACAAAGCAACCAAACATTTTCAAGAGATAATATTCACGGACTCTCAACACCTCTTTACAGCCATAAAAGCCAGTTAAGATGTGCTGCAAAAACCGCCGCAACAGACGAGCTCCCCTCGTCCTCCTCGCCAGCCAAGCAGCTTACGGCAAATACCAAGAACATCAACTCAAGAAACAACGACCAGAACTTGAATCCATCCCTCCACCAACGACCACAGTCAGAGATCCATACACGACCCCCCGTGTCCTCCAAGAACAGGACCAATTCCAACAAAAGCTTGCGAGCTCTGGCGTGCGACCACCAAGCTATACCGAAGCCATTGTCAACCAGCCAGATCCTAGGGCTTCTCCGATCGAGGATGCTGCTGAGGAGTTTGTGAGGGAATGGAAGCGAGGTAGCACTTCTAGTGAGAGTGGGAGTGAGGGCCAGAAGGAGATGAGTTGGTGGGAGATGAAGAAGGCTGCTAAGCAGGCTAAGAAGGCTGCGAAGTGGGAGGAAAAGGGGAGGAAGAAAGGGTATTGGTGAAGCGTGTTTTCATTCATCGAGGGGCCTCTTCGTCGCTGCTGTGAGCATTTCAATTTGATAGTTCGTTTGCCTTAGTGTCCTTCCAATGCAGACCTCTTGTCAGTATCACAGTCCACCAGCTCTGCTTCATAATTCGCTAGCCTTCGTCGATGTCTGCCATATCCTCTATCGATCAGAGTCCCGAACAGTCAACTTCCGTCTGCCCCACACCTCCCGACGTATCAATGCTCGATCATCAGTTCAGAAGTGCAATGGCTGACACTGATGACTGTGAAGATCCATCGTGTTGTCCCAGCCAAGAGCAGCCAACACCCGCAGACGCTCCTGCATCTCTTTGCGACTCATCCATTCCACGTTGCGACGATTACAGTTGCGGTTTCTGCTCGCTTTGATGGTGCCATCAACGACCTTCAAGCCCAGCGCCCTCAAGTCTGATTCAATTTCCATGACTTCTCCGAGCAGGAACAGCATATTGCTAGTCATGACCTGGATGGCGATGGTGCGAATGAGCTTTCTCTTTGGGGCTGACATTCGAGTCAGGAAAGCGTGGATGCCAATCTGGTTCTCTGCGACAAAGGTGTTCTCGGCGAGATAGATGCTGGTGGCCTCTTCGCGACTGGTGCGACAAGTGCGGAGAAGTGCTGGCTCTTTGAAGTCCTTGAGATTCAGAATATTGACGGCGTCTTCCAAGTACCGAGTCGGGTTGGACAGATCGAAGGCGACGTTCGACTCGACATGTGGAACGATGATTGGGCTTTGGCTGACTAGCACATCGCGATAGATATTGTTACGAAGTTCCGCTGGCAGCTCGAGGAGCATGCAGCGACCCGCCATCGTGACCGATTTGATGTTGGGTGTGACTGTGGTAGTCGCAAAGCTGTGCATTATCTAGTAGCCTTTGAACTCAGGTCTAGATGCTGAATTTCGGCCCTCACCTTGAATCGGGCCGTGCCGTGCTTTCACATGCAGCGGTTTTAGAACGACTCGAAACGTCGGTTGATGAAAGAGCCAACAGTGCAGAGCCATGGCTCACCTCTGAGATGGTTTCGTTCAGCCAGCCAACCGATCACAAAGGAAAGGTCTCCTCAAAGCAATGGACTTTTCTTCATGCGACTTGGGCCAGCCACAAGCTCCCAGGATGCTGGGTAGACAAGGTTGTCATCGGGTTCAGCAGAATCACTCTCGAATGGTTGCAGGCAGATCAGCTTCATTCAGGAGTCCATCCAATAGCACCTGTCACGACCTTAGCGGGAGCAGGGGCATCATTGTCAAATTTGGGATTGATGGCCCCAAGAAGCATCTTCCAAAAATTGCCGTCGGCCGGTTCGGTGTCGATGATGTCCCTGAAGTTGTAAGTTTGGATACGAATAGTCTATGAGAGTAGTGTCTCACCTCCCAAGCTTCAAAGTGTATTTGAGATGGTCTAGCTCATTGAGTCGCTGCAGACCTTCCCTGTTGCTTCCAAAGCTGATGAACTGAACTCCAATCTGGTCCAGGGGGAGCTTGTGGACGACAAGTTCATCTACGACAACTTTAATAGCATCTTGACCCTGCTCGTGATTGCCGCCGTCAAGTATCCCCGTGGTGAAGACATAGACGGAGCACTTCTTGACTTCGGGGAGTGGTGACCATTTTCGCTTACTCCTCTCGATGCGCTTGCGATAGTCGCGAAGGTAACTGTCGAAAGTTTGATTGAGACTTGTTCGACCTCTGTTCACATGGTTCGCAACATGGTTCGCCAGGTCCCTCGATGATTTGAAGTCGCCACCAGGACTTTTGCTAAGATAGGCCAGCTCGAGCTTCTTATTTTGATCCATGTCTTTTGTGATATATGCCATGTGTTTGATCAGCTCGACAACATCGTTCCTGAATGGTCTCATAGACTCAGAATCATCGACCATGAACACCTGCGATCGCATTTAGCACACTGTGTGTTTTTTTTATCAGAGCTTATCTTACGTAGTCTCGGTTTCTCAGGTAGTCTAGCAGATCAGTATGTGGGAGTGCAGCGGTAAGCTTCTTGTCTTTCCTGGCTGTGTAGTATGCCCTTGCCTGATCTCGACTGCAGTCTGGAAGCTCCGACTTTGGTTTCTTCTTTTCTTGTGCTATCGAAGTAGCGTGAGCCTCTTCTTCGGCAGCTCCGCTGGTTCTAACAGCATGATCTGCGGGAGTGATCAAACGTGGTGCTCGCGGTGGCGGTGGTCGTTGCGGCGCATGTGTAGAAGGTCCACCGAGGATGGGTAATGTTTGACTATGAAGTCCATGACCTGAACCCGGCTCAACTTCCTGTAGATCTGCAATACTGGGAAGCATGCCTCCGATATCAAGACCATTGGGATACGGGTAGGCGGTATTCGCTCGGGACTGTTCAGGACTTTGAAATAGCCTTCCGACCTCGTTCAGGAGTGTATGGTGAGTAGTATACGTCGATCCGCCGCTCATTCTATTGTCAAAGACAGCTGGTGCATCCGAAGTAGCGGATTCCGGCGATTGAGAGGGAGTTAGGTGTGGACGTTGTCCATTGGATGGCGGAGTGTGTAGTGCAAACCTCAGATACTCAGATCTTGCAAGCGCAATCTGCTTCTCGGCTTTCCCGACGAGCTGGTCTGCTGATGGACGTCGAGCAGCGCGGTGATCAAGCATCTCTATGATCATGTTGTCAATAACTTTGCCAGTGATAAAATCGCGATCCTGGAAATGCCGCCGGAGATCGTCGTGCTGACTACCAACAGCGTTCAGCACTCTTTGGCCATCATGAAAGCAAGCACCGTCTCGGAACCTGGTCTTGAGATGAGAGGTTTCGAGCCCTCGTTCGCTTTTGTAATGCGTCAACTGCTTCGAACCTTTCACTGCCCATACCGCCGCTTCGCTGTAGATGCAACCCAGGGACCATACATCAGTGCTTCGCTTGACGTCGTTTCTCGCGTGCATAGTGTGCTCGGAGCTTGCATAGCACTCTGGCGCACCTACCGGAACATTAGGGCTTTGCCACGGCTGTCTCGTTGTAGACTTACCGTAGGTCCGAGTACCAAAAGCAGCCTGTACGGAGGCTTCTGGTTGACCTTCCATCACATACTTAAATCGTGATAGGCCTAGGTCGGCTATCTTGAACGAGTATGGATAGTTCAGTCGGCCGTCGCCATTAGTGACTAAGATATTCGCTGGTTTCAGGTCATGATGCCAGCTCGTAATCGTCAGCTTTACAGTCGTATTATGCCGGCTTCACTTACCCCTGAACATCTGTGCGGTTGCCATCTGGATCTGTACCAAGAAAGTGTTCGTGGATGCTGTACATTGCCTTGGCAGTATCGAATAGACTTTCCCAGAAGTCGATCATCATTTCCCCAGAGGTTGGTGATGAGTGTGTATCGAAGAAGTCCTGTAGATTGCCGTGGCCGGCATACTCCAGCATGATGTTGAAGGTGTCTCGATACCTAAAGCTGCTGTGGAAAGCAATAAGCCCAACCATGTCTCGGTTTCCGGAATCGGTGACCTGCTCAAATGCCGACACTTCACGAACATATCTTGTGCCTGAGCCAGAGCCACGGGTCTTGAAGGTCTTCAGGGCATAGCAATGAGTTGCCGGAACCGGGTCAGTCTGCGTTCATTAGCACTTCATCGAGTGAGCATGAGGGAATGTACATACCAGCTTATCGTGCTTTTCGTGGACTGTTGCTCGATACACCCAAGCGTCATTGCCTGTTCCTTTGACCTCCAGCCTTTCAAATGGAAGCACATATTCGCTGAGCAACTCTGCCTGGACTTCGGGGAAAAGCTCAGGTGCAAAGTACTTCCACTGTCTCTTATAGAAAGCTTGATAGAAATCCGGGTCCTTGGTCGTTATGGGAAAATTGGTCGGAGCTTCTCGAGGTGAATCGAACGGCAGCCGCTTATCGTGCAAGTTGGGATATCGTACGAATTCTGGAATGAGCTTGGCTCTTCCCAATTCAACGAGGATGCAAAGGATGCGAGGGCACTTTTCGGCGACGACCCTGGCAATATTGGGTGGTTTACCGGCGAACACATCATTGAGAATGTTCTTTGTTCGGTCGAAAGTGCCTTCATCGGACAGGTATTCCTCCACGGCGGCTACAGGTATGAACTCTCCTCCAGGCTGTATAGCGCCTGTAGTGACATCATGAGACTTGACTGTATTGCGCTTTATCCACTGATGGAGAGCTTGAAGGTCGCGTGCATGGTCCGGCTGCGATGATCCCGACATTGTTGGCGCTTCATGTGCACTGCCTGGATGCCGAGCGAATCGTCCTTCGTGCCTCCGCTGATTGGTTCAGACTTCTCGTGGCCAGGCGCGGTGCCGCAGGTCCAGGAGTATAGCTTGCAAATTTCCGAGCATGTGCACGACAAAATGCGAAGGGTAAAGTTGCGCAAGATGTTTTCTGCAGGCGAAGCTCCGCGTGCGCCCGCGTAAAAGAGGCCGCCGTCACAGAGATTACGCAAGGGCAGTAGGCTATGGGTTGCGGACTCTTCATTGATGATCTTGCCGAAGACTCTCAGTTTGCGGTGTTTTGCAAGCCGGCCGCCCTCCTTTGCCAAAGTGTAGTGGCGAAGCTAGACGATGAATACTATCGTGAAGGCGAGGTGCAAAGCTAGGACACGGCAGGCACTTCGCTTAGTCTCGATATCGCGACCGGTGTACTAGCCGCCCAGCCGCAGCTACGCAAGCCTGCATAGGACCACCCGTGATCATGCAGAGCCACATGAGCGTGGTCGGCTCGCCAAAATCAGCCGCCTGCTCTACAAAGAAAGCACAGAAGCATTAAAACTCCGCGTTCTCCAGCACCATAGTCTCAAGTGGACTTTGCAGTAGATGTTGTGGGCAAAGAAACTACGCCTGCTTCCATCATGCGTATATCATGAGTGTCTTCCTTCGTTCTGTTCTTTTCACGCACATACATGACAGCCCATGCGACGAGCGTCAGGCACATCAGTGGTAGGCTGACCAGAAGGTACAGCTTGAGAGCGCCGGATCCTATATTGTGTTCAGAGAAGCTGGTGGCACCGTCGGGAAAGTTGACAATGGGGGTGCTCATCAGTGTCTGTCGGTAAATTAGTGCGAGTCAAATGGCGAAGTGGAACTTGGCATACCGAGATGAATGTTCCTGGAAGAAATAGAAGCGTGACAACCGTGATGATGCGCATCGAGACTGTCTCAACCAACGTCTTTCTAGCGATCTGATGCATTTGTACAGTGACATCTTCCATGTTGATAGTGGAGTGGTGGGTCCGCTCTGCGAGCTCGCGTGATAGTTGCATGCTGCGGAATTGCAGTGCCCCTTGTAGCTGCCCGGCGTCAGATTCCCACCTGCCAAATACACTTCGAAGACTTACCAGAGATTTGCGGTCTGCACACATTCTCAACAGCGCCTCAAGTCGTGACTGATGCATGATCAGGTCCTGCACAGTTCCAGCGAGCTGCCTTTGGAATTCTTCAATTGCGAATATGCTTTCGTGGATAGCTGGGATTGCCGCACCACGTGCACTAAGCAAAGAACCATATGCCTTAGATAGCTCTCCAATCACCCTGGTGTTGTTTTTAAGTACAAGCAGTGCTTCGTTCACCTGCTCTTCTATCTTCTGGAGACGTTGCAGATCGACGAAAGAGAAGCTGTCGATCGCAGCCACTATGGGTAAGGCAGGAGTCTCGAATGGTATAGGCTCAAGCACAAAGCTTGCATCGCTGGCAACTAAGGTAGAGTCGTCTCGTGATGTGTTGAAAGACGTCACGCGTCGGAATGGTCGTCCAAGAGATTGCAAAGTTGTACTTCGTTTAGGTGGCCCTTTGCTTGGAGGTGATGGAATGAAGCCAGAGTTGCTGCTCTTTGCCTCCTCAAGAGAAATCGTCAAAAGGCGTCGGGATTTGTCCTGGAGCAAGGTTTCCAAATCGCGAATATACCAATGCCAGTTCTCACTCGCCCACTGAGTGACGATTTGATGTAGTGTTATCGTCGCTGCAAGTGAATCACAGCCGGGCATGGCTTGTCGCCCTGTAGACGATGAAGTCGTGCTTTTCAATTTTTGCAGCTCGCGTTGAAAAGCTTTCCGCAGGACCTTGTTTGCCTTCAGTACGATCCAAGTCGACTGTCTGGAAGCAAAGTCGAATCGATGATGTATTGAGCATTGACGTATCGACCAAGGCTGCCGCTCATCTTTCGTAGCCTCAATTGACTTCAGGTTGTAGCAGAGATCGATGTGCTTTCCGCTCCTACCTAGTGCAGGACACTCGAGTCCAGCTCGCGGTGATTCAAAATAGACCTCACTACGGAACCCACCAAAGTAGAGGTCCTGAACGTAGTGCTGGTTGCCAAACGGGAACACGAATTCCAGGAATGCAGGAGACACTTGTTGATATGTAAGGATTTCCAGAAGCATCTGCTGGCTGATGTCGAGAGGTGCCCGCGAGTGCGGAGCACCGATGAATCTGATCGGTACAGGGTCAGCTAAGAGACACGCATTGGATGCGAGCTACTGACAAAAGTCTCTGAAGAGGATCATGTCTGTGCGCCATGATTGAGCGCATGAGATGAGCTTTCGTGATGGTGGAGTCCTTCAAGGACGTCTCATGATATTCTACGAAGGTTAGTCTTGATTCCTGAAGTAAGCAGACAGACCGTACCTTGATCACTATTCCATAGCTCCAGCAAATCAACAGAGGGGCTGGAACCGAAAAGGTCTGTTGCCCTCCTGTCCAACTGGGTCCTTATTGCTCGCAATGTATGATCATGCACATCTATTCCACAGTTGTTGCCGGGATACTGGCTGGCATGAAGGACAGCATTCTCTAGAAACTTTGTGCAATCCATAACTTTGAGGATGTTCAGAGTTTACAGGACAGTTTGGACAAATGGTTAGCTCGTCAAGTGTATTTATTCATGTCAACATTGCTGGCGGCGTGTAAGAGTGATTGTGGTGTTCTCAAAGAGCCGCAGCTTCAGGTGGCTGAGCACTTCAGACGCAGCCGACTGCGCATTAGCTCCCGCACGAGCATGCCGCCCATGTGTGGATGGGAACCAGTAAAAGAACACTAATTCAATCTGCTGCGGCACTCCAATTCGGCTCGCAAAGCGCTGATTTTGGTGGGACCTGAACAGAAATTTGATTGCCTCAGTCACCGCAGCTATCAGCACCTTGCGCCCGTATTATTCCGAGTCGGGGTAGCGTAGGTTGTTGATCTCTTGCACTAATTCGTGCTATGCAAAGTGAGCAAACGTACAAAGTGCGTGTTGCGATCTATACATACCTGCTGCAGCTGTCTTGGGACTTGGAACTTGTAAGAGTCGACGTCGAACTAGAAATGGTCCTTAGCATGACAACCAAAGCAGAATCAGGTTCCGCCACACCTCGATGGCAAAGCCGCGTCGACCATGCTCGCTTTCTGGAAACTTGCGCCTCAAGTACCGTTCCAGGTCTGATTGACGTAGACGATAGGCGGCTACTGCTTCTTGAACCCATGGTCTGCTCGGCTGCTGGTTTCGAATCGCGAAACGACGCCCATCCTCGAGAACGTATTGTTGCGCAGCACGGTCAAAGTAGCACCACTGCCCGAACTGATGATGCCACTGCCACTGCGACTGACCAGAGCTCGTCATCTCGAGCAAATAGGTAAGGCCGATCACGTGAACTTCACAGCCAAGATAGAGTCCGGAGATGACAGGTCCACTTTCGTTGTTCGACCAGACCTGAGGCGATTATTCGGTGAGCGCAAGGCGCGGTCTTGTGGCAAGATCTCGCCAGCCTTATAAGATATGCCGCAGCGGAAAGGCAGCTCGAAGGCAGCTTGAAGGGCGATCCACGAGCGGGTCGAAGGCAACTGTGAGGCGTGTGCCCTGCATGATCTGCCTTCACCGGTCACGCGTCGCATCGCCATTCGCCGCCATTCTGGCTTAAGTCAACGCATCACTGCGCAGAGCCGCAGCAATATAGAGCCATCGTGGTTACCAAGCAGGTAGGGTATCCTTTTCATATGATCGATGAAAGATCGGAAAGGACAACGCGTGAAGTGCAACGTGAGACAAGCTCGTGCCTCCCGTCCGCCCGTCCGTCCGCAAGTCTTGGCGGTGAGTGAAAGACTCCTTCCAACTCCTTTCAAGACCGCACAACATCTTCATTGATGATCTGCGATCATTCAGATTATGTTTGAATGCGTTCACAATAACATCGCTCCTCTGATTATGACAACTGAGCGAAAGCGCATGAACTGCTATATCGGGAAAGTCTTGGCGCTGGACGAAGACGTCCACTTGCGAATGCCTCAGCAGACGAGCAAAGAGCCCGTTCTTATGATGCGATGATCCCAATGCTGCTCTAAGGTAGGTAGAATCCAAGCCACGTGAATAATGTAGCAACAGAGCAGTGTTGTGGAAAGGATGCCTTAGTACGAAGCGCGACTCCTCCGCCAGCCAACGCCCATACGCCCAATCCTCTCTCACAACCGCACCAATGCCTCGTTGCCGTGCACAAATACTCGACGACATCACTAGGCTCTACAGAATCGAACGCGATCAACGAATTCAAGAACGAAGCATGCGTATAGCCTTTGCATTCGCCGCGAGGTGGCAATGCGCAAGCTTCAAGCCCACCGCCGAACCACCTACCACGTTCTTGCACCAACGCCCCATTGCTGCATTTGGATAGATGGCAATGCCTTCGGAATGCACACGTTCTAATGCGCATGGCCGAAACAACAACAAGGCGATGGTGCAGGAACCATGCGCAGTGCAAGATGGTCATACTCGTCCAACAGCCCATCGACGAACACCAAACCGCGCCGCGCCAGGGCTCCGTTAACGCGCCAAATCAAGACGGAAAGTCTTCGAGACGTATATAATCAGATGCGCCAATCGAATGTGACAACAGGACATGAGCTCGGCAGCTGTATGCACTTGGGACGGCGGCTCGCCCTCCCCAAGCAAATGATCGAGGCATACTCACACTCGCGCAACGGCGTCGTTGCTGCTCTCAAGTAGCTCTCATGTATCTCTGAGATGCCGCTGATTGATTTCAGGTGCCGGTAATGACAATGATGCCTTCGCGCGGAAATGCAGGTACTCGATATCAACACGCCAAGGCTGGCTGGTAGCTGATCCAAGCACCACCATTGCTGCACCATAGCTCTACAGGCTTTCGGTCAGAAGCAGAACTATGCTTTGAGATATGGAACAGAAGTTGCAACTTTCAGAAACATGAACGGAACAATGGCGCGGAAATGGCAGGCTCCGGCGCATACCATGCTCAGCGTTCTGGGAGGATTTTACGCGCCGGGGACAACTGTTCATGCACCACCGCTCTGATGCCGCAACAATACCTTCGCTCTAATCTTTTGACGCGTCTTCGATGGATTCCGACTGGTCCGAACAGCGAAGGAAGCGCAGCGCAGAAACTTCGGTACTGCGACCTCACCCACACAGCCAAAGCGGGCCACACATCGGGGAGCAGAGATTCCGCACAACTTCTCAGTTGTCGACTTGCAAGACATTCCGCGCCTCTCTGTATCACACTGAATCATTGCCGGCCATTGGAAACGCTAACGAGCGCATAGTGCATGAACTGTAGAACTGCCGGCCCACCACACAAATTAAGCGGAGATACGCGTTGAGACCGAGCCTTCCCGCGTAGTTGCTCAGTTGTTGATGTAGCAAAGTAGAAAGACCTCCGGACGGCATTCTCAACGAATACCGACCAGTCGCAACAAGAACCTCAGTGTGGTGCAAGAACTGTAGCGCACCGTGGCAGTATGCCAAGACAAGCGCAGGACACCACGGAGGGCAGAGATCCCGCACAACTTCTCAGTTGTCGTCCTGCGACGACTTCACGCTCCCTGACAATGCAGTCAATGGTTACCGACCCGTCCGAGAACTTGCGAGCGTGTAGCGCGGCAATTACAGAACTCCCAGCCCACCACACAAGCCAGGCGGTGATATGCATGTAGTCAAGACTTTCCGCGCAAATGCTCAGTTGTTGACCTTGCATACGTAGGCATCTCCGCGACTGCGTTCTCGACAGTTTCCGACCATGCAAAACAAGAACGGTGGTGTTGTGCGGGAACGTAGTCCTGCAATGGCATCACGCCAAGCCAACCGCAGGATGCGCGTGAAGGACAAGAGTTGCTGCGCTGCGGCTTCATTGTCGCTTCTACAACCCGTCCGTGTCTTCAACATGTATCTCCGCTCAAATGCGATCGTTCCGGATGACGACAAATGCATGGTGCGTCAACTGTCGCCGAATAGAGCCACACCACTAATCTAACTGCAGGCAGGCACGCATGGACAGCACGAGTTCATGCGCTGTCATTCTGTTGCTGTCCTTCTATGTTCCTCACGCTTCTCTGATGACATCTGGATGAACCCCGACCGGTCCGGAGGATGGGATACGCGCTGTGCGAGAACGTTGGCGGTCGCGAAGTCATGGCTGGTGATGCCAAGACTTCTCACGACTTCCCGCAAATCGCTGGAGATCCAGCACCATACCTCTTCTACGATTCTCACGAGCACGAATAGAGCTCAACATGATCTCAAACACAATGCGACCATCAAAATTGACAACGAAAGCTCAGGTCGCGAAGTTGTCCTCCTGCCCGCATGATCTAGCAGTCCCGAGCCAAAGCAGTGGCTCTACATCAAAGAGACGCATCACTGAGAAGAACGCACAGATTGTCTCTCGATATACACGTGTATGCATCGCTGTATGACTCTCGGGCCAAAGCGGACAAAGTCTCTCGCGGACCTTGGCGCAAGCCGGGTGCCTCCATGCTCAGCCTCATCGCCTTCATGTGCTGTCGATCGGCGAATGGAACTTCTTCACGGTCTGACTGTTCTTCGCCCCAGTCAGGACCAAGAACCACACCATGTCATGTTCAGAAACCCTTGAAAGTCGGCACCCAGCCAGGATCCCGGCATTTGGCGACGCTTGGCAGAGCATATTTAGCAACGGCTCGAGCCTGCTCAGAAATGGCCTTGGAATACGAGACCAGGTGAAGCATTGCATGTACTTGGCCTACTTCATACGAAGAGAGTAAACACTACATAAGATATGGTCGTACTGTAGAGTGCGATCACTCACTCTCACCCAGATTCACGATCAAGCCACAATGCTTCTCACCGCACAACTCTTCTTTGTCTCAAGCCTGGCATCATTTGCATTAGCCAGTCCATTGGCACAAGCAGCAAAGCCGACCGTCGAGCAGTGCTCAATCACACCAGACCTCAAGAATGCATGCGGAGTGTTCGTTGCCTCGCTCATTGGTCGGAAGCGTCTCGTGTGCTAACCTATGACTTTAGAGCATATGGGAAGAAGTACAACTTCTGCAAGGAATCAGTGAAGAGCTTCAAGATTCCTGATTGCAATGGAGCGACGGGCAAAGAGCAGGTTTGCGAGTACTCGTTGAATGCGTGCAATAAGCGCGTTGGAGGATGTTATCCGGCTGAGGGTCCTATTCCTCAGTGGGCTGATCCTGGATGTCCGTAGAATCGTATATATCACATGTATGGATGGTTTCTATAGAAAGTATCGTTCCGCTGATGTGGGCGTGTGCTGCTCTGGCAAGATCTGAGCAGACAATGTACGTGGCCGAGTCCATCTTCGTCAGATTCGATGTTTTCTACTCTCGTGGATTTGGTTGAAATCAGCAAATAGCGCCGCATAGGAGTCCGGGCACTCCAAAAACACAGAAACAATCATGACCGAGCATATAGAATCGAATGAACTAGATCGCGAAGTTATGCGAGGCAATCGGTACTGCCGTCGTCGTCGCTAACCCTACCGCCAACCCTAATGCGCATGATGCAGGCCAAGCTTTCGCGGCCCGCAAATGACTCTTGCTCTCCACGATCAACAAGCTGTCCTGCATCGCATCCAACTGAACATGTAGACCAACCCTCCAAGATCGCAGCACGCGCTGCCAAAAAACAACACCCAAAAATGTCATCCTCCCGCCCAACAAGCAGACATGGAGGTCAATCCTTCGACGTCGTCTCAACCTACAAACGTCTCCTCATCGAAGACCCCGACCTCACAATGCCCGTAGCAGCAATCGAAGCACTAATCCTCGGCCTCGCCCAAACCCCCGCAATAACAACCGTCAGCGAAACCCTCGATCTCATCCAAACTCTCACAGCACAATTGAAAGAAAGCATCCCAAACTCCATCTCCCTCTCCGCCGGCACCGACATTTTCCAACAATACCTCATCACAAACCTCCAGCGCCCCGCTGTAGCAGGAGGTGCAGGAGATTTCGATACTGTGAGGAATCATCTTGTTCAAAACGGAAAACTCTTCGTCGAACGTGCGAAAGCTGCTCGAGATACGATCGCGGGTTTCGGGAGACATTTTATAAATGATGGGAATGTCGTCTTGACGAATGGAGGGAGTCGCGTTGTGGGCGCTCTTTTGAAATCCGCGGCAGAGTCCGGTTCCTCGAGCAGCATTCGGTTCAAAGTAATCTACGTTGTTTCGAATGAAGGAGAGCAGGATACGGAATCTACGTCGAATATTGCAGCACTCCGAGAACGAGATATTCCCGTCGCTACGATTCCACCTACAGCTATTGCGTTTTGTCTTGATCAAGTTACGCAATGCTTTGTAGGAGCTGAAGGAGTTGTGGAAAATGGTGGGATTATTTCCAGAATGGGAACTTATCAAATGGGAATGTTGGCGAAAGCTGCTGGGAAACCTTTCTATGTTGTCAGTGAGTCGCATAAATTTGTGAGATTGTATCCGCTGGGACAGAGGGATTTGGGGATTGAGCAGAATGTGGTGGATTTTAGGACTGCGAGGGGGAGTGAGGGTAAGGAGGATAGTAAGAGTTTGAAGGACGAGGGTGTTGCGGACCTTGAGCCGAAGATGACGAGAGGTCATGGCGGGGAGTGGAGGATTGAGGAGGCTGTGGATTATACTCCGCCGGGACTGATTTCTGGGATCATCACTGAGTCGGGAGTTTTGCTTCCTAGTGCTGTGAGTGAGGAGTTGATCAAGATTTGGTTTTGAGGAGAGAGAAAGGACGCATCACACAAGAGCAAGTACTATCTGGCGAGAGGAAGCAGAACATGACTCTACGTTGAGCTCCTCCACCAAAGGCGAAGGACAAGGCTGGAAGCCAAAGCGTGCTGCTCAGGCAGCATTGCAGGTCTTGGCATACAGCGAATGCAGAGAGCTCTCAAGGCTCCTCGCTTCATCGTCATCGGACAAGAGCATGGACGAAAAGCATAGAAAGCAAACAAAGGCATGATCAGAAGACAGCATCGTGTCCTCTCTTCGTATTTCGAGCCGAAATATTGAGCTGAGCTCACCTCTCCCGTAATGTATGGCGGCCATGAAGCGTGGAATATCCGCTTTAGCCATTACAGTCAGTCAAAACATCACAAGATTCCAGCCAACCTCCATCGATTCATTCCCATAATGCTTCTTACTCCCTTCCGAAAGTCACAAAAAAGTCGTTGATCATACCTCATCCTCATTCCTTCCTCCAAGGCAAACTGCACGCAAGCAATTGTTAGCTCTCATCCTCCAACTCCGCCAACTCCCTCTCCTTCTCAAGCAAAGCCTGCCTCATAAGTTCCGCCTGCTTCCTCAACTCCGCTCTACGATCCTCTTTGGTACTCGACGCACGATGTGGTAAAGGTAAAGCAGGATCCAAATTTTCATCCCTCGCTGCCGGACTACTCAAGTTCTGAGGATGAGGGTACGGATCCGTATCATTAGTCGCCGAGAAGGTGCGTTTCTTGGGTAAATCCCCAACATCATCGCGATTCCGGAAAGCTTCGGTGAAGTCAACAGGTATAGGTCCCGGACCATGGCTATCTGGTGTGGCGCGTTGATCGGAGTGGTCGCTCATAGCATCATTATATCCTGCGTCTGTTTGATTACCGGCACCGGATTGATGGGCAGGTACGACACGTTTTCTGCGTTTGATTTCTGCTTTCTTCATTTGTACGGGCCGATGAGAACCGTGGAGTTTGTGGTAGAGGCCGCAGGCGTTACAGATTGTATGGCCTTGCTCGTCTCGTCGCCATAAGGGTGTTATCGTGGTTCCACAGTTTTGACAAGCCACTACGACGTTTTGGGGTTGTTGAGTTTGAGGTGTTGTTTGCTGTACGACTGTTCGCATGTATGCGGATTCGTTTTGGTCTGATTGGCCTTGGCGGAGAGCGACTTGTGCGGTTTTTGCTATTCGGTTGTTGTAGGCTGGACATCCGTTACATGCTTCCTGGCCCCCTGTGCCGTTGCATCGCCCGCCACCCGGGCAGGTGCCGTTCACGCTTTGGTCAGCCGAGACGTAAGTCGCGCCGCCGTGGATGGAAGATGTTGAAGGTGAGGATTGTCTGTCGTGTGATTGGCCTCCTTCTTGAGATGGACCGACAGAGCCTCGTTTCAGCCCGACAGGTCGCATTTGGTTGCGAGCTTTGTAGTAGAGACCGCATGCATTGCAGATTACAGCACCTGCGGGTGATCTTCTCCAGAGCGGTGTCTTGGTAGTTCCGCAGTTGCTTTGAGATGTCAGAACATATCCCATAAGCATTAAGCTTGTCAATATCTTACCTGCACATTTGGGCACCTGGCACACTGCTGCTTGGCGGTGACCGCCGCTCGGGATTGAGCGTTGGCGTCACAGTGGATGTCTGAGGTGAGCTTTGAGCATATCGCGCAATCGCGTATGTATCGCGATATGCAGGTGCACTTGATGGAGATGGATGTGCGTGACTGCTTGAAGAACTTGGCGTAGGATCTCGCACCGGGGCATGCGATGCGCTGGCCTGAGAGTGCTCGAGAAGCTGACGAGCGGCTTCCACTTCCTGCTGGGAATGCTCTCGCTGAAGTCCAAGTACAGACATGGTAGGTGATAAAGGTTTTGGTCTTGAAGAAGGAGCAGGACTTTCTCCGTGCGAAGTTGCCATTTCAGCCTAGTGGTTGCACTGCTTTGTTACCGACACATGGGGTGTCCCGGTCGTGGCGTGGTGTGGTTGAACGAGAACAAGTTTTCAAGGTGTCGTGGAAGAAACGTGCGGAGTCTATCTGATGGGGATCAGATCTGATAATATTTCGACCACACTGTGCTTCCTTTCCGGCAGCGGGGGGATCTCTCTGGTTGGATTCCTGAGTAAGGGCCAGGCAGTCGTGGAAGGGGAGGCGAGGCGTAAGCGGTAGATAGTGCTGAACTCAAGTCTGGAGAGGGTATCATTCAAGGAAGTCCGGTGTACAAGCGTAATCGTTCTGTGAGTATCGCTCGATGATCTGAGGATACCATGCGGCTGTGTGTCCCTGGAATGTCACTGGAGCACGATGTGTCGTCGAGAGGACGTTGGATAAGGACAGCCGAGCTGTCTCTCGACTTTCGTTTCAGAGTCTAGGCCGGGAGTGGTAAGCAGATATGCATGCACGTGTCGCGGAACGGTCGTGGCTTCTCCCTGGTCTACATTTCTTACCACTGCAATCTCTGTGATTGGTTGGCCCTGCTTCTGAAGACTTTCGGTGACATCGTCACGACGGCTATGGCTCCTATATGCATTTAGGCGACGTCTAGCGCCCGAGAGGACGAACTCCAAAAGATCCAGAAGTCACTCCAATGTCAACCACAAACTACGATTTTTGCAAGGCTCCCTCGCTCCAGTCGCGACTCCTGCAATTCCACGGGATGCCAATGCCAATGCCAGCGACAACGAATATGCAGGTGACAGGCCGCAGTAGCGGCAAATCTCAGTAGTCAGCACAAAGAAGAAAGGTCGCAGTCTTGGTTCGGTACATGTACCGGGGTGCTGCATCTAAAGCAGACAGGGTCTACACGACTATCCACAGTTGCGCCGAGCCATTGGAAAACGATCTAGATAATCGGTCTCCGTTCGATCAATCTTTTCGATTATTTCCTGGCCTCCTTACTGGCCACGCCGACTCCATTTTCGGTCTGGGTTCACGTATCGGTGTGGGGCAGACTTCGTCCTCTGCTCTGTCACGCGATTGTGTGCTGGAGAAATGGTCTGAGACCGCCGCATTAATACGCAGGGCGGTCTGCGCAATGCTTCCTTCTCGCCAGTCTGCATGCGAAATTGGATGTTGATACGGCCAAGCTTTTGGATCGCCCTGTGGGCAGGGCCATTCGCATCTGCATTCCTGCGTGGGAGAAACGCGGGCAGAGAGACAAATATCGTTAGAAGACCGGCGAGAATGCCACTCGTACTACTGATGGCTAGCAATATAATACCTAAAGCGCTAGTGAACCTCACTTGATAACAGTCCGGCCAAGTCGAACGACTCGTTTACGTTGAGATTGATAAATGAGCACGATCATCGAGCATGTAAGAGCAGAGCATACTTCCTGACGACAAGCCCGAGCCGGATGATCTCGAGAGCATACAAGCAGAGTCGAGGGTGCGAGAATGGATCTCTCCTACAACTTGGATCAAGGCTCAGACGATTTGTATCTAGCGCGAGCACTCATTGACCCAGACGCGTCTTCCAAGCGAGCCGAGCAAATGTCCTGCTTACGCGGAATGATCCATGAAAGAGCTGGTGCCATCACCTTCCCAAGATCAATATAGTCGAGGTCTTTGCGAAGATCTGCTTGAACGGTTGGGACACGGAAGGACCAGGTGTTCGTTGTGTGAGATCAGAGAGATCCAATTCTTGGCCGATTCGGCCGAATTCGAGATCAAACCACCTCCGGCGGGACATTGCGCTCGTACGACCGCATCCATGAGCCTCGATATAGTCGTGCAGCTTGGACTAAGTCACTATACAGCAGTAGGTACACAATTCCGATACGGGGTATACAGGTCACGAAGCTCTGCCCAACTCAGACGGTCATGGCTGGGCCGAACGACCTCACATTGCAAGAGACTGTACCCAGAGATGGCGGGGTCGACAAACTTCGGACGACGTCGCGCTTGTTCCATATTGTTGGTTCCTCTGTATCAAATCATATCAGATGAGGGGAGGTGAG
The DNA here is from genome assembly GCA_000504365.2 of Pseudocercospora pini-densiflorae CBS 125139. Lineage (NCBI taxonomy): Eukaryota > Fungi > Ascomycota > Dothideomycetes > Mycosphaerellales > Mycosphaerellaceae > Pseudocercospora > Pseudocercospora pini-densiflorae. Next base: position 41,329 of record KZ107002.1, read on the forward strand.
GTCAGCTCCCACGTGGTGTACGGCTCCGTTCACTCTCTCGTCGACCGGATGCTGTGCCTGAGGCCAGCATTTATGTCGACATTCCTGAAGAGACCTCGGAGTTTCAAGCGAACATGCAGCCTGTTCAAGAATGGTGAGTTGCCTCGGAGGCATATGTGGCTTTGACAGGATACTCAGATGTGCGGCTGGAGCTATGCAACGCCGTGGAATGCATATACTGCAGACCCCTTCGCAAAATGCGTCCGAACGAAAATTCGGTCTCAGCTGGGCTACATTCAGCCCGCAACGCATGGATAAGCCCACGCGAGCACATCCTCTGGCTCAATGCACATGGCGCATGGGCTGACAGTTGAGCTTGATGCGCCACTACGACATTCACAGCATGAGCTGACTGCTTCAGCTTCACGTCTCACAGCATCTCGGCTCTTTCTCCCGTCTACCCGAACCTTGTCCGCAGCTCAGCAGAGCCGTACTGAGTGCTGTCGCCTGATACCAATGCTGCAAAATGCCACGATCTCGGAAGAAAGCGACGAGCCGCGCCTCGGTGGTGACCTGAACAAAGCCACGCAAGCCGAAAACAGCATGCTGGGTTGGAAATGCCCCTCTTTGCACATGCTTGCGCGCGTACAGTAGCCTGCGTACGATAATTCGTCCTGTATGAGCCCCTGATTCTCGGCCGCAGGGCTGAGAAGGTGGAGCATTGAAGAGCTGAAGATGAGCTCTGCCACCATTTGCTTCGATTGCTCTCACCGACTCGTCTTGAGCAAACGCAAGTACATTCAAAAGAGCAGTTGCCTACGATCGAGATGTTGAAAATCCTTACTAGTCCCATTCGAAGGCTTGCCTCCATTCTAGAGCATATATCTGATTCCATCGCCGGTAAGGAAGACAAGCCAGCACCTGCAACAGCATTATCCTCAGACATGGCGACAATTGAAGGCATCACAGGCCAACAATTCGTCAAAGGCACTCAGGCCTGGGAGAACAACAGATATCAGTATGCTACCAGTAGCCATGGTATCGATCATGACATGAATCCGCAGATCGTGGTACAACCAAGGAACACAGAAGATATTAAGACCGCTTTGAAGTATGCTAAAGAGCAAGGTATCGCAGTTGCGATCAGGACTGGTGGCCATCAGTACAGGTAAGAGGAACTCTGCAAAAGCGTTGAGTAGCATGGCTGATGCTTTTCAAGTGGGGCCTCCTCGACCGGCGGTAAAAACATCCAGCTTGACCTTCAGCGCACGTTCCGCAGCCCAGACGACCTCAAAGTCCTGCCTTTTAAAGATGGGAAAGCTTTCGTCTACACAAGCGTCAGTCACAGCATTGAAGAGTTCAACAACTTTCTCGGATCAAACTCCCTCTTCGTTCCGCATGGACAATGCAGTCATGTCCATATCGGTGGGCATGTCCAGACAGGCGGTAAGTCCATATATCATTCATTCCTTCATCCTCATCACTAACGACTTCGCAGGCTACGGACAGCTCGGCCGCTCATTCGGTCTCTTCGGCGACCACGTGCGCTCCATCAACCTCATCAATGCTGACAGCGAAGAGATCGAAGTGACCAAAGAATTCGACTCAGAACTCTTCTACGCCCTCCTCGGCGGCTCACCAGGAAACTTCGGGGTAATAACCCACATAGTCCTCGAAGTGCACCAAGACAAAGACTACGAAGGAGCAATGGGTCTACGAGCCCTCTTCCTCTACGACAAAGACACCGTCGAACGCCTAGTCTCTTACGTAGCAGAAATGGGCGACAACCCCGACTATCCACGAAACTACGACCTCTGCGTAAGCGTCCTATCCTCCTCATTCCCCTTGCGCTCCCTCTGGCCCGGTCTCGACTCCGAAATCAAAGAAGAACATCCAGGAATCTACGGCGAAGATAAAATCCTAGGATGGCCTCGCTCAATCATCGTATACGCACAATGGGTACCATTCTCCTCCTCCGATCGAGAAGCAGGTCCAGACCCAGAATTCTTCGCTCGCCTTCAACGCGGAAATCCAATAAAAATCTTCCAAGACGGTGTCGTGAAAAAACCTATGAGTGAACTCACGAAAATGTGGTTATTCTCTGATGTCAGGGAATTTGATCTTCCTTATGAAAAAAGAACATACCTCACAAACTCCACAACTCTCGTAAAAGACGCCTGGCCGAAATGGGTTGCGGGAAGAATCGATGAACTCGTAGCACCGATTGATAATTTCTGTTGGTTGTCGTGTCAGATTCAAGCTTTTGGCGGGAAGAATTCGGCCTTTACCACGAACTCTTCAAACGGCACATCATATTCCTGGCGAGACTCTACTCTCTGTGCAACGCTTGATGCCTTCCATTGGAGCGATCATAAGGATACTGCGTTGAAGTGGCAGGCGAGAAATGATAGTGAGGGGATTGGAGAGAAAGGTGTGTTTTCGAAACAAGATCGGAGAGTTCTTTGGGGAAGTTATGGGGAATTTGAGATGGATAGGGTTTGGGAGACGTATTTTGAAAGCAGGGAAAAGTATGAGAGGTTGGGGAAGGTGAGGAGTAGGATGGATCCTTATGGGACGTTTACGCCGAATGGGTTTTGTGTTAGGAAGGCTTGAGGAGGGACTGATTGCATTCCGTCTTCATGGCTCGTGTTAGTGTTGCTTTGTAACGACTCACCGTTCTTGCTACGGCTTCGTCTCCTTGTCAATGCTCGAATTTCCTTCTCACAGCTTAGTCGTATTCCGCTCCGCATGGTGAGGGCCTTATATCTGTGGTATTCATCAGCTCGTTCAATTTGCATCAGACCTCGTAACAGAAGTTACGGGAAGGAAATTCAGTGATGCTTGACCAAGACTGGCGCAATCCATATTGCAACTTTCATGGTACGTTCCACTATACATGCTCCCTCTGCGCCTCAACGCCTTCGCTTATCTAATCGCAGGCTCGCCATCGATCGGTCACTGCAATTCGCTTGCCAGCTCGCTCGCTATCGCTCGTCGAATGTCGTCTGCTCCTTCATGTGTTGGTTTGAACTTGCGCAGAGGCCTGCCATGCAGTGTGGCCACAGCCTTCGCGTGTTCCACTCTATCCCATCATCATTCACTGCTCGACTTCCAGGTCTCGTCCGGTCGTCTTCTTATCATCATCTATACTTGCTCAGCGCCCCAGCCGGCGTCAGCGTCTCTGCAAGCTTGTCAGCCATTTCCCAATATTTTCGCGAAACTGCTCCAGCTCTCACCTCATGTTGGCCGGAGGTTCAATGTTTGGTGTGAACTCCATCGCAACGTATGCGATTCCGGCAAAGGTAATGAGAGCGCCAGATAAATACTTCCACCAGTTGTCGCCCATTATTATGCAGCCCACGAAGATGTAGACTATCTCTTATTAGCTTCGAGCTCTTGCGACTTCGTTTCTCTGCGCATCTCTTACAAACTCCGCGGCCGATGAAGGAGAACATAAAGGAGGCATATCGCGCGACTTGAGGTGGGATCTGAAATTCTGCGCAAATCGTGAGTAGGTCGCTATGGTCAGGTAGGTTTTGGAGAAGTCTGTACCAAGCGCAGCGGTAGCTGTAGATAAGCCAATCAGTACAGTCTCAAAGTGATGATTTCGCGCATTCATGCATACCAAGTCCAAAGATCCAGACATATACTGCAATAATGACACTTTGCCTGTCCCTGCCATCAATTCATGTTCCCGAGAGGTCGTTCTTACGCCTCTTACACGTTGATGTTTGGCCAGAATTGTCCAATACCGCCCAATATCATCAACACACCCACCACAAGGTTGACGATTCGACTGCTCTTTTGTCAGTTCAGGCCTAGGCAGCCGGAATCCGGCGTCGCAAAGCGCATAGCTACGGACAAGACATCGGAGAAGTCCATCTTGGCTGTTGTTCGCAATCCAATGGAGTCAACGGTGGTAGTATAGGCAATTTGCGCCGTGAAATGGTGGTGTAGAGCTTTGGTGAATTGATGTTGGGTTATTGAGAACAAAACACGGCCGAGGGCTCCTGGAGCTCACACTTCTGAGAGGCTGGGAAGCTCTTGCGAACCGTGCACGCGTTGGCCAACGTCATGCCACGCGCCAAAAGCTCCACTCCTTCAAGTACCACCACGCGGCCAGGCTGTCGAATTTTGCGCAACGTCAATGGTATATCAGTATCGCGCTCGCAGCGCTGCTAGTGCGGGACTCACACTGGCCCAAAAGGACCTCATCATGGCCTCAGCCGCTCACCCGCACTGCTCTTTGTGGCCGAAGAGAAGTCTCAATGCATCGGGAACGACCTTCATGATTGACCTGTTGCCAGCAGGCTCATACGGACTATGGAACACAATTGAATTTGATTTATCTATAGCCTCGCCTTCTGCTGCAGTGCCTCATTTGCAAGCTTAGCAGCAGATTGGCAAACACCCCAACTGGTCTGGTATCCATACCCAGCATGGCCATAATTGTGCACCACATTCACCTTCTTTCCATCCGATCCTGCAATGGCCTCCTTCTCAACTCTGATACCGCCATCTCGCATCGGCCTGAGTCCAACACCATGTCGAATCACACTTAGCCCTTCAATACCTGCTCCTTCAGGCACAAGCTGCGGACATAACTCTACAGCACGCTTCATGATTCTAGTAGCCAGATTCGGATCAGGCTGGGACTCCCAATTGCCCTTTTGCAAGCAGCCTCCAAGGATAGTACCACCGCCGGCGGCCCGCTGCATAATGTACACTGCTTCATCTGGACCGTCATCTGTGCCGGAGGTGGAAGCCATAACTCCAGCTTCGTTCCGGACTAGCACGATTTGTCCTCTAGCTGGGTACATCTTCGTGTCTGCTACACCTTCGAGCTTCAGAGATCCGAGACCAGTAGCGTTCACAACAAGATCAACAGTTTTGCCGGAATGATGAAGCTTCGCTGCATCCGCAACGTGGCTTGCGATTCCACGCTTCATGACAGCGCCAAGCTTGAGGAGTTCCGAGACCAGCCAAGGTAGGTATATGGCTGTGTTAATACACACAGATTTGAAAGCCGTGCCACCCTCAATACCTTGTGGGAGATCTGATTTAGGAAGGACTCTGAACTGTGCACCAGTATCAGTATTGACCATCTCCCCAATCAAGTCCGAAACTTTCACTCACATTAGGCACAACACTGCTAAACCAAGCATCTTCTCTCAACAACTCCTTGAACCAATCTCCCACCGGCGTCCCAACATCTTTCGCTCTTCGATAGATATATGTTTCTGGCAAACGTCAGCACATACCATCTTTCCTCTTTTGCCAGAAAAAATACATCATACCTTGAAAATGTATCCCCGCCTCAGGAACATCCCTCGCCAATCTTTCAAGTTCAGGCCAAGTATTCCTCTCATAACTCGCAAATTCCGTTCCTTTCACAGCCACACTTTTCGAAGCAGAGATTAGTGATGGGACTGGAGGCGTGAAACTAATATACGAAACAAAGAATGAAATACACATCCGAGATAGTCTTGCAGTCGCTCGCTTCGCTTACTTACGGCAAATAATTCGCCCCAGCCCAAGGACTAGCATATTCAATATCATAATCTCCTGGCATATGTTTTGCGACGACTGTGATTTTGTGGCCTTGTCGGGCTAGTATTAAGGCTGTTGTGAGACCTGTGACGCCGGCTCTGATACATTATCTCTTGTCAGTACGTGTATCTCTTTAAGCGGTCTTCGCTTGGGAAAAGTATGACTATTTCTACTGACGCACCCGAGGACGACGATGTTGGAGGACATCTTGATCAAGATCTAGCAAGAAACTCTGGTGAGAAGTGATGGTGATGCAATGATCTAGTATGAACGTTGAATAATGAGTAACAATTGCCCCGGACCGGTGGTGAGCAAAAACTGTGGGTCCTTATCCGGCCGATAGGGCACGCCTTCGACATCGCGATAGCTTTCCGTATACGGCAAATTTTTATATACTACCCTATAGAGTCTACAAGAAGCGTTCTAATAAACAATCCTCCCATCCCTACACATCGGCGGATTCTGTACACTCCTCTTAATCCCCTCCTTCAATTTACCCCCATCAATCTCAAGCACATACTCCACCTCCCTCAAATTCTGAGCTTTCGGCATCAGCGCCTTCTGATATCCATGAATATTCCCATAAGTCGGTGAAGCAAAAGATGTATCAACATCGATATAAAAACTAGTGCTGTTCTTGATAATGCTAGGATCCAGCATCACTGCAGCAGCAGTTTCATCCCAGAATGGAAATTCTGTGCCGTAGAAATTGTACATGAGTTCAGAATATGGGGTTTTGACTTCGTAGATCTCGTCGAGGAAGGGTTGTGTGGACATGACTTGATTCGCGGAGTTGCCGCAGATTGTGATGGATGGGAAATCGGATGTGAGAGTGATTTTTGCTGCTTCTGGGTCGATGATTAGGTTGATGTCGGATTGGAGATCTGCGAGGAGGACTGAGCCGGTTGTTTGAAGGAGGTTGACGTCCAAGTATCCGCCCATGATTGTGAGACCTTTCGTGTTCTTCGCGAAGTTGGAGTCGAGACGTGAGGCGAGTGCGATATTGGTTAGAGCTCCTCCGGAATAAATGTGGATTTCACCGGGATATTTGCGAACGCTTTGGACTAGGAATTCTGCTGCTGAGATTTCTGAAGCGAAGGTTGTGTTTGGGTAGCCTTCTTTGAATGCGGATTTTGAGATTCGTGTTGGTGAGCCGGAGGTAGGGTCATTGCCTAGGGCCTCGTTTGTGAGGTTTTCTGGCGCGAAGGCTCCTTCCCAGGCCAGGACTCCGTGGATGTTCTCCCAGGCCTGGAAGAGGGTTGGAGTATTGAGGATTGGGTAGTCGGAGCCTTTGTAGACTGGGATGCAGCTCAGGCTGCCGATTTCTAGAGTTGCGAGGGCGTGGAGGCCGGTTTGGAGAGCCCAAGAGTCGGCTGTGTCGCTGAGGATGCCAATGATGTCCCAGCCTGCGTTCAATGCTTGTAGGATGGGAATGAAGCCGGTTGTGCTCCAGTCATTGTCGAGAATGACTTTTGGCCTGGAAGTATTCGATGTGCTGTTCGTCTGCCTGACATCGATGTTGGCCGGAATAGCTGATGCCGCAGTTGCAGCTGATAGTATAGCTCCAATGCTGTACGAGAGATGCATGGTAAATTGTGCTTGAGACAGGGCAAAATGCAGGAACAAACCATGAACCAGGACAGTGTCCAACCTACATATACTTACCGGGTATCAAGGCGCGCAGGCGAAGCATTAGCCTACTCAGTCTTGACATGCTTGATTGTGATTTTCTCGATTTCGTGCACGCTTGGCCCAATGATGTCTTCTGCACTTCAATAGTGGATGTGGACCAGAGTCGCCCTATCAGAAACCGAGATTGTTCCGTCATTGCAAAGCTTGACGATAGCGCTGTCCCGATTTGCGAGATGCGTTGTGCCGCGTCCATATTTCGGGCAACTCCGTCGTATTGGTTATAGAGAGGTTGCAGCATGGTGTATCTTGCCTGTAGTCGGAGCATAGGCCGGATATACAAACACGATCCCAAGTGAGAGCGTATCACACCGAATTCGCAGTGTAGAAATGACCTCGATTTCTCCTTGCCGCCAGAGCGAGCAGCTGGTAGGAGCAGCGGGTACCCATAGCCAAGAAGGCATAGTCATGCAGAGATCCCGTCGCCGACCAGACTCTCCATTCACCATCTTGTCGCTGTGCCAGCTATTGCTTTGGTACGAGACCATATATTACTTCTCGTGTGCGACTATGCCATTACATCGAGCGAGCGAGGCATCAGGAGCTGCTGGAAGTATCAGACACGGCGAGTTGGGTCACAGTGCTGCGTCTCGTGGTCGATGGGATGCAACTCGCGTTGATACACTGAAGATGAATGCGGACTTAGGACATCGGAATCAGCTTGTCTGAAGATCTGCTCTGAAGGACGACACAATGTTGACAAGCTCAGTACTCGATATGGCATGCTCGTTGTTGGCCTTTGTGGTGAAGGATGCGGATGGTCCTTGGTAACCTTGTCGCTCCTGGTCTTGGCGCCGGCAAGGGGTCCTACACTCCATGCGACGGAAAGGTTTCCTCCTTTGACCTCACTTGCGCCATCATCGGCGCGAACGAAGCATTGCATCAAACTGCACATACAGCTGTACCGAAAGTAGAGGCCGCTACTACTGATACATGCCACGGCCGATCGCCGCGGTATCTGCTGAGCTCGAATCCTGAAGCCGAACTTGACACCGCATTGTCAAATCGGCTGAGTCGGCATCGCATGGTCGTACCATCCTACATTCTATAAAAGGCCGAGTTCATTCCATTCCATATCTTTGTAACTTCATAACCGGCTCTGTGCTCAGAGATCACAGCATCTGGGATCCTGTTGGTTCTTTCCTCACACTGACCTCAGATCTTCAACGTGGCCGACTTCGACAGCTTGCTCACCGAATATACCAATAAAGAAGAGCCAGTCGTACATGGTGTTCTAACGAAATGCGTCGATAAGAATGGTTGTTCGCTCCTTTGCGACTTGAGAAAATGCTGGCTGACATTATGAGCAGGAAATGAGATATACCGTAAGACCGTAGGCTGGAACTCCATCCAATCTGATGCACAACCTTTACGCGAAGATGCTGTGCTCAAGATGGCCAGCGCTACCAAGCTCATGGCGAGCATTGCGTTACTTCAGTGTATTGAGCAAGGTCTGATCGGGCTCGATGAGCCAGTCACCCGCGTTCTTCCCGAGCTGGACAACAGGAAGATCATTTCCAAAGATGAGGCCGGAGAGCTAGCATACACTCCAGCATCAAAACCTATCACACCCCGGCATCTTCTGTCACACATGTCTGGCATGGCATACACCTTCCTCAATCCCCTCCTCATGGCCTGGGAAGCCACCGGTGCGAAGAGTTCTTCCAACAAGATCGCCGAGAAGATGGGGTATCCTCTTCTTTTCGAACCTGGTGAAGGTTGGGTCTATGGCGTAAGTCTAGACTGGGCTGGACTTACGGTAGCACGCCTCAACAATGCCACTTTGGAGAACTATATGATTGAAAACATCTGGAAACGTGTTGGCCGCTCCGCTCCTTTCCCGACCTTTCACCTGTCGCATCACCCAGAATACAAAGCTCGGTTGATGCAAGCTGCACAGCGAAAATCATCCCGCAAGTTGGAGCCCTGGGACTATGCTTATGGCGACAACGACGAAGATGAGGAAGGAGGACATGGGTTGGTCTTGACCATGGCAGATTACACTGCGGTGCTGGCAGATCTAGTCTCGGATTCCCCCAAACTGCTCAAGCGTTCCACAATCGACTTAATGTATGAGCCGCAGCTTGCTAAGGATTCGCCAGGAATCCCGATGCTAATGCAGCTCAAGCCCGCTTGGGACATGGTCGCTGGACCTGTGAAAGAAGAGTACATCAATCATGGTCTCGTAGGACTGCTTGTCCAAGGCGAGACTCCTGAGATCGGGCAACCGGCGAGTATTCTATGCTGGGGAGGCGCATCTAACATCGTATGGTGGATGTGTAGAGAGAAAGGCGTAGCGGGCTTCTTTGCCACGCAAATTCATCCTTTCTCGGACAAAAAGGTGAAGCAGCTTGTCAATGCTTGGAAGAAAGACTTTTGGTCGAATTATCAGGGCTGAGTGCAGATCGACCATACAATACTTGCTCGCATACTCCTCGCAGTTTCCAACAATTTTCAAACACGGCCACCAGCACATGTTCAGCAGTATGGCACAGCCTGGACTCAGAATGGCTGTGCTGCAGGGGTGTCTCTCGCTTATGCAGTGTAGCACTCGGCGCTTACGGGTGTGGTGGAGCAGCTGAACGTCCCACGAGAACTGTTTCGAAGATTCTCGCCTTTCTCTTACTACACCACATATTCATTGGTGTTTAGGAATGCGGATGACTGTCTTCTCTCATGACCGACCGCGACACTGGAGGTCGTCGCCGAAGTGGCGACCAGAAAAGTTGGACTGGTAACCTCTTCAGCGGCGACTCACGAAATCACAATGGAGATATCAACGGGAACGTCACCACTAACAACTATTATGGTCCGCAAGAAGGGAGAAGCCCGACAGCATTTGAGCAGACAAACAAAGACCTCATTCTTGCCGCATCTACCGGGGCAACGAAACGGGTAAAGTGGCTCATAAATCAAGGTTATACGCCCAATTATCGCGGATCGTTTGAGCTCACCGCGCTGCATCATGCTGCTTTTTCAGGGAAAGTGGAGATCGTCGACACCCTACTCGACGCTGGTTTCGATGCGAATGTACGAAGCGAGATCTGGGGTACGCCTTTGCATCTGGCAGTGTTGAAAGGTCACTTCAATGTCATGGAGGCCCTGTGCAAGGAAGGAGCTGATTTACTTCAGCCTTGCCGTGTGCTCGGCACAGTTCTACATTGCGCTAATTATGCTGGAAACGAGCATATGATTGACATTCTTAACATGAAAGGAGCCGATGAGTTGGAAAGCACTGAAGCCTCCGTGTGTCTTGCTTGGATGCACCCATTGCAGCGATGCACCACTTTCTCAACCGTGCTGAAGTCGTTGGCCATCGAAGACAATCCGGAAGAGATCATGGATGTCTTAGTCTGCACGCCTTTCTATATGGCTGTCATTGCCAACAACTCTCGTCTGATTGACAAGATCTCTGCATCGCTTGTTGATGCGACAAGACTCAGCAAGACGTTCAGTGTGCGGATTTCCCAGCTCCTCACCGCTTTTGCTCCGCTCGAGATGTGGCATTGTACGCATGTTACGGACATCTTGACTTTTGTCGTCAAGTCGACTGATCGCAGCGCCTTGGACCCCTTGCTGCAGGCTGGGGTAAATTGTAACGCCAGATGCACGCCATTGGATGTGACGCCTTTGATGACTGCTGCGTCTATGGGCTTGACAGACGTAGCCAAAATACTTTTGGACAAGGGAGCTTACCCAGATCTTCTTGACGAACAGGGTCATAATGCTCAGTGGTATGTCACCACACACGTGCAAAATCCCAAGACAAGGGGGCGGCTCGTTGACATGCTGCGTGTGGGAGAGGATGTTGGTTGGGACGAGGAATCGACCACACCAAGCGAAGCATCATCAGATGATACGACGCGAAGCCCAGATCAAGGCGTCTGCCTCACAAGGAAGCAGCCTAGCATCCATGGCATCGTACATCTCAAGAGACGAAACAGCTTCACCAGTACGAATCTACCAACAAAAGTGGAAGCGTCCAACAGAGACAAGAGTCAAGGCTTTGACAAGTCTGAAAGAGGCTATGAGAGCGATCGAGGAAACGAGAAAGCGAGCAATGTTCTTTCCAAAGGCGTCACGGCTTTCGAACGCGACTATGTAACGATCGACCTTGCGTCGAGTTCAGATGCTCCTTTACACAGATCAACGGAGCGCGCGAGAAGTTCTGGAGATCCAATCGCACATCGTCTCAGGTCCGCACCACCATCCGACAACGCCCATAGAAAGGTGACCATGCATCCGAATCGTGCGTCATCTTCTTTTGCACCACAATCTACATCGGCACTCGACATTCCCGTATCTGCACAACAAGCTGCAATGTCGGCAAAGACTGTTCAGCAGCAACGGCAACAGTATCAGCAGCAAATGGCCGCGTACCCGAGTCCGTCACATCCGCAACGCTTACGAAGAAGTCCAAGCGACATCGACTATGATCCCGCACTGGATGGTCCTTACCCTAGCCCTTTCCGCAAGCAGCAGAACGGATCGAAAGATCCATATGAGGTCCTGAGTCCATACAACCAGGCTCCTTCGCCCTGGTTCAATCCGCCTTCATCCTCGCAACGCAGAAGACGCAGATTGGAGACAAGAACTGGAGATCTTTGGATCAACGAGAAACTGGTGAAGACACCGCAAGGTGACAAGTGGGTCCAAGAAAGATGAATTACGACAAGTAGATTCCAATTTTTGAGAACGGCAGCAGCTCTATTGCATAAATGCCGACTACTATAATCAAGACATTCCAGCTACAATTGGTGTCCTGTCCGCTTGGTAACCTATGCCTGACCTTCTCATCGCCAATTTTCGGCCCATAGCATTCAGTACCTGCTAGATCTCTTCGACTGTCTTGGACTCATTGGCCTTCTCGGATTTCTCGTAGATCTCGCTCAACCGAGCCATCAATTCCCTCTCCTTGGCTTCGACTGCGGCGATTTCCTCCTTGATGTTGTTCTCCATGATAACTCGCGCCTCCTCGAGCTCCTCAATCCCCTTACGCTGTTCCTCAATATCCGCCTCGGTAAGGTCAATCTGATCTTGGATCCAGAGGCGGTATGCTGCCTTCCGAGCAATTTTGGCGGTCAGATCACTTATAGCGGTTTCCTTGCCCTTAGCAAATGCATCTCCCGCCGACTTGGTGTTCGTTCGCTCAGTGCCGTCATCAGCAGATGAGTCGGCTGCAGCAGCTGGGGTGAACTGGGCACCATCTGGGATCCTGGAGTCACCGGAAGTCTTTCCATCCTCCTCTTTGCCAGCGCCAGTGGCGCTTTGGATGCGGTCATCGATGAATTTTTCAGTATCAGTCGCGGCAGCGACCTCGGATGAGGGATTGGTCGGCGTGAGAACCTCAGCATCCTCCGACAGCTCACTGATGACCTTGAAATCCGTCTCGTTGTTTCCCTTCTGTGCAACTGCCACCGCCTCAGCGGCGATGCGATCGGCCTGATCTTTGGCCTCGAGCGTGGTGGCGCGAGCAAACTCATCGGCGGAAGCCATGAAGGGTTTGTCCTTTGTGGTAACGTGTGTTATGTCTTTGAGCGATTGTGAGGTTGATATCTTGTAACGTATCAAGTGTGGTCGTGGTGGATGTAATCTTCGAGGTACGTCAAAAGCTTGGATTTGAGCAAGATGAAGAAACCAAGTCGAGGTTGGAAGGTATGCTTAAACAGTGGTTGCGAGGTGAACGGCTCGCGTCGAGCGGCACGCACGGACTTGGGGGCAAGTGAATATACATTCCTGACATGTGAATATAGAAGATGGAACAGCTTTTACAGAACGAGTGCAAGAGCCAGAAAAGGGACAGGTTGAAGATAAAAATGTTTCAATATGCCAGAGACGTGTTTGCTGTCCCGAAAACAAAGCTGCAACGATAACAAGGACGAGTGGGTACCTGACACATGAACAGTGACAATGGAGATTTGGGAGAAAGAAGAAGAAAGCTCATGGTATCGTAGTCATGCATGGCAAACTGTAATCATATCTGGTACTGCGCAGACTCTTGATCCGCGCATGCACAACACTCTCAGTCTCTCTTCCGCGCCCGCAGAGACGTTCTGAAGCCAGCTCAAAATTCATCAGAAGCAAGTCACTACTCGCCTGGGAGAATGGACAGGTCAATATTCTTCTTCCTGCCCTCGAACGCCTCCTGACGCTGCCTGTTCTTCGCCATCCGAGCAGCGTTCTCCTCCGCGACCTTGGCCTGCTTTGCCCGCACTTCATTCAGCTTCTTGTACAATCCCTTTCGCTTCTGCTCGACCTTCTCGATCTGCTTGTACATTGAGTCATTCGCTCTATCGTGAAGAGCCTCAAATTCAGCATTCTCCTGGAGCAGAGTCTGATGATGCTCAACGTTCTGGTGAGCCTTGTTCTGAAAGGCACGGTCAGAGGCGTACTTGTGAGCCATAGCCTTGATGTGAGCATCGTTCGCGCTGCTCTGTACACCCTTTCCCGCTCTATTCTTCTTTACCTCGTCACCTTTGCGCTCGACTGCCTTAAAGCGGACCCTCTTAGGAAGGGTTTGGCGGGCGACATTGTTTTCCTTTGTGATGCCTTCATCAATCACACCAACGCCATCCAGAATCCGACCATCGATGATAGCCTCAGCATTTGTGTCGACGATAGAAGCGGCATCACACTCTGACGCTGCTGGCGTGAGGAGCTTCTCATCCTCAGAGAGGTCACTCAGTTCCTCGACGTTGACCTTGATGTTTGACGTGTTCAGCTCAGTGAGACTGTTCCCGTTCAGGTGCTTGACCTCTGGCTTTGCATCGAGTGTGCCAATGCTGCGTGAGCGGGCGTTGGAAGCGCACATGTCGATCAAGTACCACTCGCGGGCTTTAGGAAAATTGATGCCGGCTGTGATGTCGAGAGTGGCGCGAGGAGTAGACGTATCTTCTTGCCCGACCACAACGGCGCCGTCGGCCGTGATGAGAGGTGGCATGTCGACGTACTCGTCGTCAGCCATGTTCGTGATGTTGTAGTTGTAGCTAGCCTGATTGTCGATGCGGGAGGGCATCTTGCTCTCGATGGCGACTTCTCGTGTCTCAAGTCGGTCTGGTTGGGTGTCGGTGGTAGAATTGTCTTGCATGCAAAGCGAGGTTTTGTTGGGAACTGAAAAGCCTGGCTCGATGATTATTGGGAGAGCGATGTGATGAAGAAGGACAAGTCATGGTCATACGGTCTGCTTAAATACTGTTCGCAGGGTAAACTCGGCATCGGCCCGCGTCAAGCGGGACGCACGGACTCGGAAGCAGGTGAATATACAATTTTCGCATGTGAGTCTAGCAGAGGGAGCATTCTCGCAGGAGTGAGGCAGCGATAAGCGGTCATAATCGAACGAGAACGTGAGAATATCATCTCAAGCTGTGTTTGCTATCACGACTAACAACGACGCTACGACAAACACAAAGCTCCGCTTCATATCTTCCCGGGAGACGTTGCGGTCCTCATACAATCCTTCCTCTCCCTAAGCTGGCTGATAGTAGTCTCCATTTCCTCGAGGGCGCTTTGCCTGCGTTCGACGTCTTTGATGGCTTTCTCAGCCCGCTCCTTGCCGCGCTTACAGCTGTCAACCTGCTCCTGAACTCTTGCCAGCTCTTGCTCACTCATCTTCTTGAACCACTCGTGGTGTTGTCTATGACTCTCCAACTCCGCGTGGGAGGCTTCGGCATCGATAAGGTTCTGCAATCCGGAGATGGCCATATCAATGTCTGCGTCGGCTTGCAGGCTTTCGAAGTCGCCAGCGAGAGCCGCTTCCACGGGAGTCTTTGATGCGAGCCTCGAGTTCGTCCGAGCTTTAGACTTTGATCTAACTGCCTTCTTGTTTTGGTCATGGGGAGAGGACATGCTGCAAGCGATGAGGGTGCATGTGAACACGGCATTATCTGTGTTGGCGATTGATGTAATCAGTTGCTTGATTGCTGCATCAAAGGTCCCAAATAATGCATCAAGGTGGGCATGGAGCTAGAAGCAACTTGAATAAGCTGCTCAGATGAGATTCGACGTGCAACTAGGTTTGAGTGCGGAAGGCGTCCCTGCGAAAGCCACGTGCGATTGGTGATGAAGAACGGTGTACCGCCCAAGAGTTTGGCCTTCTACGCAGCTGTCTCTTGAGCAACCTTCTCGGCCGTTTCCTCCTCAGTCTTCTCGCTAGACTTCTGTCCAGGTTCTTTCGGTGCGCTTTCCAATTCGGCAAGCCGCAACCTCGTCTTCTCCGCCTCTTCAGCTTCTTCTCTCTCCCTCTCTTCGCGCTCCTTGACCTCCCTCTTCTCTCGCTCCTCTCGCTCTTTCGCCTCAACCTTCTCCCTCTCCATCTTCTCAAGCGCCTCCAACTCATCTTCAACTTCTCCCTCGTCAATCTCGCCAGCTGACACCTCATTGATGGCGTTTCCGATCTGCTCGGTATCCATCATGCTCTCTCGGAGATCATCCATGACTTCCGACACTTTGTCCGCCCCACCAGTCTGGGCGTTTAGGCTCTTGAGAGTCTTGCCTGAGTCCTCAAGCACCTTGACAATCTGGACTTGATCAGAAGCTTGCTCGATACTCGCGTATACACCTTCGAGCTGTGCAAGCATATCTGAGCGCTGCTGGAGCTTGGTATCCGCCATCTTCTTTTGCCGCAGTGCTGTTTTTGCCTTGACTGTCTGCTTCTCAGCTACTGCTGTTCGAGCAACCATGTCGAGCTCCGCGACTCGGGATGTGAGACTTTCAATCTGAGGTTGTAGTTCGGCGATAAGCGTTCGTAAAGATGCGATACTTCGGTTTTCGGATGTGATGGGCGTCGGCTGTGGTTCTGCAGCTGTCTTGAATTTGACTACGCCAGAGTCCTTTTCAAATGACAATGCACTGAGGTCACGCGAAAGATGCGTGAGCAGTACATCCAAGTCATGAGGGCTTATAGTCTCCACGCCAAGCGTATTCGAAAATGTTTTCGCAAAAAGGTCTTTCGAGTATATCCGGTCCGCCTCGCTGGTTGAAATCTTGCCTGCTCGCTCCAGAACCACCTTTGCAGCATTCTCGACATTTGCCACAATCACAAAATGACCCCGTACAAGTTTGTCCTGCGATCCACCTCCTACGATTCCCGCCTGTCTGAGCGCCCAATGAAGGACCTGCCATGGTGTAGGTATCCAGCTTTTATTATATAGACTCTGTTTGTTCTCCAGAAATTCCTTCAGCGGGACAAGCGCTTTGCCCTTCACCGCATCTTCTAACACTGCGCCCAATGCAAGAGGCTGCCCATATTCTTGTGTCTGCAGTTCTCTGAGAAGTTCTGGGCTGCTTTCGAGTATGAATCGGCTGTTGCTGCTGGTGGCCTGAGAAGGTATCAGGCCAGCTTTAGCCGCGGAGGAGAGCGCGCGTAGCCATGCTGAGCTGTTTGCCTGGTAGCCATCTGGGTTCGTATTACGTTGGAAGCGGAAATCGGAATAGAGAGATGCTAGACGCGAGCGACTGGGACGATATCAGACCGAGATAGCAGAAAGTGGATGATTTGTGCTTATTCCACACCTACGAAATGCTTCATCATGAGTCCGGAGAAACTCGAGAAGCTCGCTCATGTCGAGACCAGCGCTTCCTTCGCAGTATGGCTATGAGGCTGTGGTTGTGGACGATATCGCAAAGTGAGCGGAAAACAAAGATTGGAAGTAAACAGTGACGTCGCTAGCTCCGTGGACCCTGTCACATGTCTGCCAAGACAATCGCGAGCACCCCTCCTGACTTCCCTTTTCATCCCTCATCTCTTTCACCCAACCTACTCACCAACCCGGCATCCTTCATAGACCACTCCAGCGCTGTTGAGAGCAGGCATCAAGTCTTGCTGCTGCCTCATTGACCGCGACACTCGCCAATCACCTGAAACGTGTACTGGGCGCGTAGCTGTGGAGCAGAGATCATGTTGAGATAAGGAGTACTTCGCCCAGGAGGTCGAGAGCTAACACGAAACGAGCCATGAAGCGACCCAATGCAGCACTATATGGCCGAAAAGGGCAATGTGGAATCTTGAGCCTTCGCTGAGCGACCTCACGGAGCCATGAATGCATCTTGAAGCTCTCGGATTGCACGTCTCTGAGCCCAAGCATCCGAGTGAAGGCCCTGGTTGCAAGGCCATTTCCATCGACGAGTATTCCTGATACAAGGCGAAAATACTGTTTGCACTTTCTGGAAGCACCGAGTCCAGATGTGCAAGCGTGCGGCACAGCAGCGCTACCTGAGGCAGAACCCATGCCCTAGCATGCTGAAGAACCCCATGTCTACTCCACGACGAGGCCTATTTGGAGGCTATCTCAGCCTCCAAGGAGGGCTGTCAATGGTCACCAAAGCCCCAAATCAAGTACATCACAGCCACTGCTGAAGCTATGGACCCGGCTGTGCTGAATGAGCATGATCGAAGCTTCCTGCTATTCGCTCTATCGACCCCGGCCTATGCTTCATAGACTAGCGATTGGTCTCCAATGCATCGTTGGACATCTTTGAAGATGCAAATTGCCGCCTGTCACTCTTCAGCGCGCTCCGAATTTAGGTCGCTATAAATCATCCACGTGAAACTGACGATGTCGAAGGGTATTTGTTCTCCGTTCCCGCTCTCGAAACGATATATCTCACATTATACTCCAATCCTACTTCGCTACGAGCAGGCCTCAACACTACCTCCACCAACAGCTCTATTGATCTCAAAGATGGCGCAGGACTCCTCTACATCGATTCTCGACCAGCTGAAGTCGTCTGAACAGGACGAGCTTATGACGGCTATCAATGAACTCCGCGGACGTCATGTAAGAAGAGATCTCGATCTTCCGCAGATCATAGTGTGCGGCAATCAATCTTCCGGTAAAAGCTCCGTCCTCGCATCTATCACCAGAGTTGCATTCCCAGTCGGTGCAGGCACGAAAACCAGATTCGCTTCTGAACTTACTATGCGTGATGGGGATCACGAAAGTAGAAGAGCAATCCTCAAACCAGCAGCAGACGCGGACGATAAGACAAAATCGTACCTCGCTGAGTTCCAACACTCTTTCGAACGGGCCGAAGACTTCCCTAAGGTCATGGATGCAGCAACATGTCATCTGGAGAAGCTGCATAGTGAGTTAACATTCAGTCCTCACATGCTCTGCGTTGAGATCATTGGTCCCGATCAACCCCATTTGACTTTGGTGGATATGCCTGGTCTCATCAGCTATGGTGCGCCAAATGAGGAAATCGAATTGATCAAGAATACTGTCCGACACTTCATGAAGCAGCCCGAAAGCATAATTCTCACGGTCATGGCCGCTACCGACGACGCATCGAACCAGCTTGCGCTGCGCTTGGCCGAAGAGTACGATAAGGAGAAACGAAGAACAATGGGTATCCTCACCAAGCCCGACGTTCCCAAGCAAGGCTCCCCAGAGGAGAGACTGTTGGTTGATATGATACAGAACAGTAGTCATGACCCGTTGGGTTGGCACGTCTTGCGCAACCGTGACTTCGCTCTCGAAGGAGCGACTGCACAAGCTGTCGACGAGCAAGAAGAGCTATTCTTCCAAGATTCCGAGCGTCTTTGGCATACATTGACTGCCGATCGTCGAGGGGTGGGAGCTTTACGCATGCGCCTGAGTCGCATTTTGTTTGAGACTATTGCACGATCTCTGCCAAAACTGACGAGAGAGGTGCATGTCGGCTTACAGAGCGCGAAGGAAGACCTCAAGAAGCTTGGAGACCCAAGGCCTGGAAGAACTCAACAGCTTGTCTTTCTGAATGGCATCGTGATGAAAGTCAACTCGTTGATCGCCCAAGGCGTGAAAGGAGATTATGATGATCAACGGTTCTTCGCAGACGCAGACGCCAAAACAGCGCAGGCCAAACGAATTCGAACATCTCTCGTACATTTGGGAAAGCAGTTCGCAGATGGTATGAGAAACGCTCAGCTTTATCACGTATGCGACAACGAAAAGCAAGCCAATGGAAAGTGCGTCACACACCACACGCCAGTTAGTACGAAAGAGTTTAGTCTGGGCTCAGAACTCGCCAAGGGCTGCGTCTCTGAGGGAGCAATGTTGAGAGCGATCCAGAAACACATTGCTGATGATTGTACCCAGACACTACCTGGCGAGTATGAGCCTAAAGTCATCAGCTCCGTATTCAGGTATCAGGCATCCGCATGGGAGGCGCTGACATCTCGATACGTCCAGTGTTGCTTGTCAGCATGCATCAACTTCTTCACCACGGCTCTGGGACATCTTACGACACAACACACCCTGCACCGCATAATGAAGCAGATCGCAGAACCTAAGCTGGAAAAGTGTCGCGCTCTCATCGAAGATAAGTTGGATGAGCTGCTCTTTCCCTTCATGCGAGCTCGAGCGTTCACACGCAATCCAGAATATGAAGAACGAGTTGGAGCCAAAGACAAGCAAAAGAACTCCTCTGCAGATCCAGTGCACGGTGGCCCAAGGAGGATACTGAACCGTTCTGAAGCACTATACGAGGTACGTCTGCTTGACCTTTGAGTCCGAACGGCAGACTGGATGGCAGCTAACATCTGTGCAGACATGTCTTTACACATACGTGGACAATGTATGCTCTCTGCTCGTAGAACGATGCATTGTCGGCACTCTAGAACATTTATTGAGCACCGAAGAGCTCTTCAACATGAGTGACGAAGATCGTGAGTTCGTCGCTGCGGAGCCAGAAAGTCAGCTACAAGAACGAAAAGCGCTGCAAGAGAGCATCATTGTCTTGCAAATGGTCTCCCGAGTATGTAACAAATACTGCGAGGCCGATTGTAAGTTCACCCGCCCAAGTAAACTGCTTTTGCTAACATATTCACCTCAGACGAATTTGTCAACGGCACTCGAGTCGAACAGCCCTCCAACAGCGTTGAAGATATTCAACAGAATGAGGTGCCTCAAGTGCATCGCCTAAAAGAGAAAACCGACCATATTGCTCCGATTAATGATGCTCTGCGAAGAACATCTCTCACGCCGCAGAAGAAGAGGAGACTCAATGTGCCTGAACAATTTTCTTCCACGCTCACTCCACCACAGACACCAGAGCCTGCCTCTCGCCGTGCCTCGCAGAATCTGTCGCCATCACCTGATAGCTACCGCAATCCGATTTGCGTTGACAGCGATGAAGAGCTCTGAGGGGGTTAAGAAGGGCTAAGCAATGTATTAAGGGAAAGGACACTGTGACGATGCCTTCTATCAAGAGATGACTTTCTAAAGAGCACGATGCGTCTGCTGAGCCGGAACGATGTTGATAGGAGACGAACAACATAGTTGACAATGAAAGACGCCTTGCAACTGAGTCAAGGAGCGCACACGACAAGGTCGAAGTATCTGCTGGACAAGGCCATGTATCATAGGCATGAAGGACTAGGTAAATGGGATACTCTTACGAGCACGAAGCAGTGCTCGACATGGCTGAGACCTGATATAGATCAATTACCCTGCCTGGAACAGTAAACGGCGATTCGGGCTTCCATTTACTTGGCACTCCTGCTGCTGTAGTATCGTTCAAACAGGATTTGATACTCCGGAGCGATGAACGAGACACGATACGGAGGCAAAAGTAGTACCAGATGCCCATATAATGCCACTACAAGTCCGTGTATGGCTTCAAGTATTCCAACGACACATTGGCTTCAAAAGCACCAATCATGAAATCTTATATTCCTTCCCTTATCGTCCTCCCACTAGCATCTTGTTTTCCAGCAACCGAGCTACTGCATTCCTCATGCATGAATGGTTTGAAAGTCACATGCTCGAACTCAGTGATGCGCTCATCGAACATCAAGAATCAATACTGCGTCTGCTGCAGTAATTGCTGTCAGCTTTATTGTAAGTTTATGTTACCTCATTTGGGAGGGATCAAGCAAGCTGATATTAAAGAATCAGATGCACCAAATGACCAAAGCTGTAATACCGGCGTTAAAATCGTGGGTCCGAGCTGCGATGCGAAGCATCATAGCAAATGCTCGAGGTCGGGTTGATTATGAGCGCGAGGCGGAAAGGATGTCGGTCTCGGAGTGGAATACATGCACAAAGCTGATGTCTATGGATTGTGGTATCTACAGGAATGGCAGCCGGCCGGTCAAATTTCAGGAACTCAGATGCAAGAAGTCAACACGATGAAACCTGGTGTCTGATAGACATGACACATTCCAACGCCAGCTGCATCGATCGAGGCACAGTGAACGAGAAGCTCATGATTTCGACTTGCCCACCTATCTGGATTCTTTCAAACTCTCAATGCTTGTGATGAGTCAGGAATACGAGATAGGCAATAGCATATGCCAGGTTCAGATGAGGTTTAGGTGAACGCCAGAGCAGACTCATGCATTGCAAAACCAGTTCCTGCTGCTTTTGGGTTTATGCTGACTGTTATGCCGCCAAGTTTGATCAACTGTCTCCGAAGTCGTTGTTGTGAAATAGTATCGAACTCTTCTGCACTCTCTCGATCATGGCAGGTGATCGTTATCGCCGGGAACCAACCTCGTATCTGTTAAGAGAATACGAAAAGCTTCTTGGGAACCAGGTCTGATACCTATGCCATTGGAGAGCTTGAGTATAAAGAAAAGTGCCGCTCACCAGAGATCCATCTCCAGATATTGGATCCAATCCAATTCACCATGAGAGCTCATGTTCTCATCATTCTGCCTTACTTGACAAGACTAACAGTCTCTCTGCCATCAACCTCCGAGCCTCAATCCTCCTGCGTCAACGGGCTGAAGGTCACTTGCTCGAACTCAATGATTAGTTCGACAGACATCCAGGGGAGGTATTGTGTTTGCTGTGGGAAATGTTGTAATCCATTCTGTATGCCTCGTGCTTCAAGCCAAGTGTTCGACAGTGGCTGATGATCTACGATAGTCGCTCCAGAGCACCAAGACTGCGAAGATCCTAAACATGTAGAGCCAGATTGCAGCCCCAACGGGCCAAGTGGAGGACATCGATGCTGAGAAAATTGGATGTCGGAATCTGAGACGGCACAAAGCGCTTCGTCAATGCGAGCACCTAAGCTCTGCAGTTCATATTAATCATCTCTATCATTTATTATCTAGGTACCAACCTCTCAATTTTAGGCATCAAGTCCGCAACTCTGAAGCGTTTCGATATCGCATCGTCCATGCCACACTCCAAAGCATCTTTCACTTGTGCGTCTCTCGCATTGGCGCTCACGGCAATTATCGGAATATGCCGTATAATGCTTCCGTCTGATTGTAAATCTCGAATACGTCTGGCACATTCCATGCCTCCCATGACCGGCATCTCGATATCCATTAAGATGACCGATAGTGCAGTCGATGTATCCTCAACATTACATTTCCAACAAGAAGTAGTTTCCAAGAATGACAGGGCTTCGCCACCGTGATTGACGACATGGACTGTGTGGCCAAGTTTCTGAAGTTGCATCCGGAGGACTTTTTGATTGACCTGAATGAAGCGTGAGCCGATAAGGCCTGTGGTGGGATCGATGTGATCTTGCTTACCAAATTATCTTCGACAACCAGGATGTTGTATTTTGGTGCACCACTAATCAACGTTTTGGTATTAGTTCTCTTGTGGTGCGCAATGTCCTGTTCGGTCTTCGGCGCGTTCGCAATCTGCGAGGCGATGTAGAATGCAAAGGTGGCACCCTTCCCCGGGATAGATGCCACACCAATTTCGCCGCCCTGCAATTCAATCATTTCTCGACTGATGAAAAGACCCAGCCCAGAGCCTCCGTATTTCGTGTGAGTGCGAGGGCTTGCTTGCGAGAATCGCTTGAAGATCCGGCCTTTTTGCTCTTAGTCTGTAGTGAAGAGTCAGCTTCAGGCAACGTGCGATGCTTTGGCGCAAAGGATATTTACCAAAGCCGCAGCCTGTGTCACGGACAGAAAAGTGAAGGTATATCTGCTCGCCACTACCGAAGTGACCATTAGGCTCAACAGGGTCGCGCGCAATATTGGAAGCCGTGAATTCGACGCCCAGGTCTTGTTCTGCCGGCTTGTGGTGGGAGGCTCCTACTGTGAGTTTAATCGTCCGCTCTGCCTCCTTCTGTGTGAACTTAAGTGCATTAGTGATCAGGTTGATCAACACCTGTACCGCGGTCAGTGTTTGGATATCAGAGATAGACCAGGGATGTACGCGTACCTGCATGAGACGACCAGCGTCCAAGGCGACCCACCCGGTAGCAATGAGGCTGAGCGACGTCTCCTTGATAGTGCGCAAATCCACATCTGCCTTTCTCGAATCTGCCTCGAACATCCGGGAGAGTTCGTTGAGGATGTCGTCCAATTTTACAGGAGCGGGAGCAATCGTCACGAGCTTGGAGTCTAGCTTGGAGAGTGTCAAGATATCGTCCACGATGCGCTTTTGATGTGCGCAACAAGAAAAGACGATGTTGATCGCCTCGACAGCGCTGTCCACCAGCTCTCTGAGATGTGTGTGATCGGGATGCGATTCTGCCTCGATGGCGTCTGTCAGGTCCGTGAGTGAAGACCGAATAAGATCTGCACAGTGGACCACAGCGCCAAGTGGATTACGAATCCTGGCATCTGTCAGCAATTGCTCCCGCAAAGGAATTGCCCACGTAGCGCATACTCGTGACAGGTCATATCGATGAAGGACTCCTGCTGTCGTTTCGCTTCCACAGCCTCGTCTGTTCGTTGCTTCTGGATAGTCTCTGCCCACCGCAGATGAGTGATGTCTGTGAGAGTTCCAGCAACTGCCACACGGTAAGAACGCAGTATAGCTAGGAATTCAATCGAGCTCACCTGCTTTGATTTCTCCATTCTTGTCAAGTTCG
This sequence comes from Pseudocercospora pini-densiflorae CBS 125139, assembly GCA_000504365.2. Taxonomy (NCBI): domain Eukaryota; kingdom Fungi; phylum Ascomycota; class Dothideomycetes; order Mycosphaerellales; family Mycosphaerellaceae; genus Pseudocercospora; species Pseudocercospora pini-densiflorae. The sequence goes on from KZ107002.1 coordinate 65,317, forward strand.
GGCAATGCAGTAGCAAGCACCCATGCCTTCATGCCGCCACCCTGACCATCACTCCAGTACCGCTTGAGCTCGTATTGGAATTTGACAGCTGATTTCGTGTCTAGCATTTCTTGCCAGCTGCTCATGATAATATCGCGATTGCTGTCAGTTACTGTCAAGCTCCAGTCAATGTCAGAAAATGGGGTGACAGGATGTCCAGTAACATTGTACCATTCTCGGTTGCAAAATTGCATCTAAAGGATTCGTTAGCACGTTGCATACAGAATCTCCACTGATTCCTCTTCGAACCTCCATCTCCAAGTTGAGAATCCATATGGCGACTGGCGCAAACTCGCAGAAGTTGCTGAACCTTTTCTCGCTCACTGCAGCTCGTTCGAGCGCTTCAGCTCTTTTCAGTGCTTCGTCTTGATTGCGCTTCTGCGCGGCGATGTCAGTAAGACAGCCGGATACAGCCGTGACTTCTCCCTGCTCGTTTCGCGTTGGAACACAAGCGGCCAGAACCCACTGCCCTTCAGTATCCTCTTTCCCGTCGGGCATAGCTGAGGCTGGCCGTTTCCACTTCATCTCGAACGTCGAGGATATCCCTTGTGTCATGCCAATCCACTTCTCCATGAGCCAGTCATGATCCTCGGGAAAGACTGCAGCTTCCCAAGTTGTGTCTTCGGCCGTAGAATCCCGTGGATGGCCGCTCAGATTGTAATATGCCTCGTTGCCATATAGGAGCTTGCCTCTCATGTTGTATTCCCATATACCAACGTCCACCATCTCCATCATCTTGAGCAAGCACCGGAGCTTAGCAGCGGCATCATCACGATCTGCTATCGCATTCTTCAAGGATGGATCCTCGCTCTTTCCTCCCAAATCGAATGACATCCACTGAATCACCCTCCACCTGTCTTTGATCGTGTAAGCATAGAGAAAGTGCCCACTTGCTGCCCTCAGGCCTTTGATCAGAGCCTTGCCGACTGTCCATGACCGCAAGTGTGTCCCGGTGCTGTGATCAACTATGTCGTCCACAAGATGATCTTGCGTGAGAGGTGCCTCATTCTTGTGTACAATGTATTCCGAAGTGCACTCTTTTCCCATGCAAGCAAGGGAACTACTGCTTCTTCCTTTCTGCAAGTCCAACACGCATGTCGGCCTTGGGTCTGCGTTTATGCTGTCGAGTAATGAGATCGCGTCCATGAATTTCTGAGTGAGCACCGAATAAGGCTTCGGCAGGGATGACGACGTCGCAACGAGGCATAGATGATTGATCGGATCTAATGCATATCATGGCAAGCCGTAGGCAATGTTAGCAGGTGCGTAGGAGTTCAGCATGTCTACAGAGTCAGTAGATCTGACAGGTAGAGATTCAATTAGAGATTTTGCGACCACTTTCTTGCAATTCTCAAGTAAACTCGGCAGCAGTGGCGACGCATTCCAGATCTCGGCTTCGATCCAACAATCTGGGAATGCGGGTACGCGTCTGATCGTGCCTGCAGAAGTGGATAACGATTGACCCTTCCATTTGGATTTTGTAGACTCGGACACTCAGAGGTTATCGATCTGGAGATCGAAGCATGATGCCTTTGTGAGCTCTGGGTTCCGAAGCACAAAAGGCCTCCTGTGCCCTTAGTATGGCTTTGGAAGGACGAAGATGGCTCGGGAGATGACGATGAAACAACAGCAAGAGATTTTAACCGAGACAAGCCGGAGTTGAGTCCTGCCCTGGTTCGTCCAATGGTAACAATGGACACATGCGGAGGCAGATTGGAACTAAAGCTGCTCCTCAGACCACTGGATAACTTGCAGCATTATTCCGGCCAGGTCGTTACCATAATTGCTCTTGATATTGGCTTGTCATTACGTACATAATGGTCATGTCGATGATATAGCGGCGTAAAGACATTTCTCCGGATGCTGAACTTTTGTACCGCCTGGAACCCAGTCAGGCACCGCCAGGCATCAGGCCTTGATTAGCCTGATGTTCTTCCAGTCCTTTCCTCAGTTCTTTCTCTCATCGGCACTGGCTTTGGACAGAACAAAAGCTGTAAGCTCGCCCGTACACAGCCTCGATCTTCTATACCCATCCCTTTGTGGTTGCGAATTTTCATGCCCAAAGGAAGGTTTGGATGGCGTAAGGGTCTTTTGCT